>BOSO01012165.1:166379-196402 GCA_018403395.1 Gorsachius goisagi | reverse complement strand
TGGCAACAACTAAAAACATCAGTGTGTTATCAACATTCTTCTAGTACTAAATCCAAAGCACAGCACTATGCTAGCTTCTGTGAAGAAAATTAACTCTGTCCCAGCCGAAACCAGGACACTGGGGGAGCTGGAGCATGGCCTGGTGGAGGCTGCCTCTGTCAGGGCGCCGTTAAGTAGTCTCCCTGCTAAACAGGGCGGCCCTGCCTCAAGAGGACAAAATGCTAAATGGAGTAGGACAAGGAGCAGTGGTGGAGGCTGGGCTTCCCCACAGCTCAGCCCCTCTGAAATGAGGTGGGGTTGCCTGGTGGTGTCATGTCAGACATGAGCCCGGGGCCCTTCACTGCACTGAGGGGAGGTTGTGGAGGGAAAACCCCTCTCGCCTCACCTCAGGAGCAGTGGGAAGGCGGCATCTTCCATGACTGCCACAGCACACCGGCCTGTGGCTCTCCTGCCGCAGGATTTTTCTCTCTTGGGCTGCCCAGTGCTATACAGCCTACTTTTAAAGGTGACAGGAGTTCTCCTGTGTTTGAAAAATATGGTTCAGCTCTCAGACCGGCTGGGGCAGATAACGTGGGAGCCAGTTCCCCTCCTGGTGACTGACAGACCCCTTGGGCCAGCCTGCTTGGGGTGAGCGGTGGTTGCAGGGCGGTGGTAAACACGGTCCCCCACGCTGTCTAAATCCTGACCTCCTGAGGATTTTCTAGCAGCAAAGCCTGGCTGTGGTCTCACCAGAGAGAAAAAAAAATGGCGCAGGAGGATGTGGAGGAACAGGAGCACAAAAAACAAGTGGGTGTGGAAAGGAGAGCAGCTCTGAAGGCTGTATGTATTTGATGAGGAGTCTGTTCCCCATACTCTGGAGGCTGTGTGTTTGATGAATAGTGTGTTCCGCGTACGACTGGACATTATAATTTGGAGCAAAAAGCCTTGGGAAAGCCACCTGCAGGGTGATGCCGGTGGGGAGCGTGCGTGTGTGGCAGACCCTCAGCAGAGCAACAAATGTGTCTGAGCGCTGAGGTTTGCTCAGGCCTCCTGTTGTGGTACCGTGGAACACAGTATTCATGGTGGAGGTGTAAACAGGGCAATAAACAATCTTCTGCCATTATCAAACGTGAATGTCTCTGTGGTGCTTATTTGCTTTTGCAGGCCGTTTTATGCCTCTCCAGCCCCTGTGCCCTGGCTATTGCCATTTTAAATAAGCACAAGAGACAGAGTGTGTATTTTATACGTGGGTGATTTCAAAGTTTCCATGCAGTGGAGGCCAAGCCCCCTAGGGCTCTCTCATGTTGCATTTTTCACTGCCAGTGTTTTGAATGGTTTATGATATAGGGCCATACAAGTGCTTTGTCCACAAATGAATTGTGTGCTGAAAGTCCAAGGGCACTGAAAGAGATGAAAAATGCATTAATATAGAAAGACAACGATGTAATGCAGTCGAATAAGTGTCATTATTAACTGCTGTAAATACAAAGCTGTTTGCTGGCATGACAGACCCTCCAGAATAACAATAACAGAAGTAGCCTGAGTTCGCTTCAGAAGGAAAACTGCTCAAATTCCAGAATTAAGTCAAAATCACTGAGGGTAAAAGGAAGAAGTGAGACAGCTCGGGTACAGCAATGCTGCAGCCTTTCAGTGGCACAGAAGCCAAGGTGGATGCTGATGCATCCTGTGGGTCCCGCTGCACCCCACGGCCACCCTGCCACCCCCTGAGGCAGCACCAGGGATGGTGTCCCAGGCACCGGAGCTACTGAGACACTACAGCAGTTTTAGGGTGAGCTTAAAGAGAGGAAAGGAACTTGAAAAGAAACGCATTGAATGTTTTGTTGTGTGGTTTGCCCATAGGCACAATGGACAGGTGAAGTCATCTCAAGCCTGGGAGCTGTGTAGCCATGATTACCTCAGTCCCAAGGACTCACATTAGCAAGGGCCACAGGCCAAGTTTATCGGCTAACAGAATCATTGGGCTACTTGCACACTGTGCCTCCAAAAGATGGTGTAGACATTGGCAGATTGGCAGAAAAGGATCTAAGAGAGGATTTGCATACGTAAAATGATACGTGTTTAAAATAGCACCACAAAGCATTTGCCAGAGGGGCTGTTTTGAAGGAAAAGCATGTACTAATTGCTGGAGGCTAAAGGGAGAGGAGCGGTAGACACTGAAGCCCAAGAAGTGCCTTCAGGCTCTGCGTTCCAGCTCCCCGTCTCTGCCTGCCACTGGGGAGGGGGAAGGTGGGTTTTCAGATGTGCTACAGTCTTTTCTAGCAGTTAGCTGCAGTGATGTCTGCCCTCCCTCTGATGCTCCCATTCAGCACCGTGGGCCTGGTTCTTGGCTGCTTTTCTTCTCCTCATTCACTGTGCTTGTGCAAGCTTGCATGTTATTCTCTGGGCTTTGGAGGGCGTATGCTGGCTCTATCTTTTCCTTGCCGCTTTTTGGTGCTGTCACAGTCTTTCCATATTGCTTCTGTTTTCACCGAAAGCCCAGATTGACTAAATTTCTCAATGACTGTGAAAGAATAAGCATGTGAGCTCTTCATGCTGTCTGGCAAGGGGTATGCTGTGTTACAGGCTGGTATCCTGATGGTGCCATCATCTCAGCTTGGGGGCAGGCAGGAGGTGCTTGGCCAAACAGTGTGGGGCTTGACTTTCTGAAGCTTTGGAAATCATGCACTCTAATGGTGCAGCCTTTACCAGAGCCTGTGAAGTGGACCTAACAGGTCTCCAGTCTGGTAGGACTTTTTATCTGTGTAGCCAGAGCAGCATTTAGTGGATTGAAGATGGGTGCTGCTTGATGCCCCTTCTATGGTTAAGGAAGCCCAGGCATCTTTGGTGCCTATAGCATAAAGGTGGCAGAGATACCAGATGGTGGTGTACTCTTCTGCTATGCTGCTGGCAACGGTGGGCTGCCTTGCTCTGCCCAGGTGGTAGGAATATGGCAGAAAGTACGTGTGGCCCATACTGTGGCAGCCTCTTGGCCCGTGTGACTGTGCTGGGAGGAATGGCCATTGCTCCACTGCTCCTGGACGTGGTGGGACCCAGACCTGTGTGCTGGCTGAGAGGCCGAGCGCAGCCCCTCTGAGTGACGGTGCTCAGCAGTGTGATCCAGAGGAAAGCTGAGTCCTGCAGTGTGGATGCAACAGGCTCGAGTAATCCAGCTGGCCAGCCTTGAGCCAAATTGTGGCCCAGTGGCCAAACGCAATGTCAGTGTATCCTGAGATTGAACATAGGTGGTAAATGCATGGTGCCACAGGGCTGCTCATGGGCGTACTGCTGGGCACGTGCGTCAGTGGCTGGAATATCGGTGCACTGGGGTAAAGCAGTGAATGAGTTTGTTTTGGGGATGGTCTGGAAAATGGTGACTGTTGTTTGCCTATTTAAATGTTGATACATGCACTCACTAATCTTTTTAATGGTAAAACTAAGTGTAATTTGATTATGTTCTGGGGTGATTATATATAAATCACTTCCTTTTAGAATGGTTGTGTAGAATTAAATATTATATTGCTGGGGTTCATGGACTTCTGCTAACTTATATGAACATAATAGTTAGTTGGCATTTAATTATGTATGTAACTAACCCAGGGCAATACAAGGTTTTATAAGGATAATTGGTAAGTTGTCAAGTAGGTGGTTGCTCTACATGGCTTCATAGCATTTAGAAGGACAAAAGAAATTGCGCATAAATAATAGGTTATTAAAAATAAGTGGGTATGCAATTATTCATAGCGTCAGAGGTGGACAATTCAGCTCACAGTGGAATTCTTTAGAACGCTACAGCTGCAGTATTTGCATAAAATAACATCTGAAATTTGCAGTTGGCTTTGCTTCCTGTTTAGAATGCCTTCTGTAATTACTACAGCAGTCCCTTTTTGAAGAAATCCATTATAATCTGAATTAAGTTAATTCTGATGCTGTCAATAATTGGCCATATATTCAGTAAAATGAATTTGGTTTTTTGGCCCCTTAAATATGAGTGAACCATCTTACGAGGATACTTGCTTGACATCTTTGTAGCCATCTTTTTCTGGCTTATCCTATAAGGGTTTTGCATAAGAGTGTCATACAATTAATTCTCTAATTAAGAGCTAATTTGGGGATAGGGAGAAAGTTTAGACCTGTATTTACCTTTGGAGAGCATAGCTGGATGATGGGGATTGTTACAGCAAACCCCCCCTTATTTTTTCCTTCTTTGGACTATAAATGTTTTCTGAAATTAAATATGAGAGAAGAGCGGTGCCGCATTCTGCTCTTGAGTAAATGCTTTCCTTAGAAACAGCTGCTGTTGTGGCATCAGCATCAGTCTATTGGGGCTGAGTTTGACCTTTTAAGTGCTCTCCCATGTGTACTGGAAAATGCTCCAAGTCCCTTTCTATTGAGGGAATTCACATTGTGCTCTGTTTTTATGCCATGGGAACATAGTCACGTTGCTGAGGGGCTGGCACTGGTTTAGTCAGTATTAGTTTCATTTTATCTGTTTGATTACCAGGTTCAGTCAAAAGTAATAAATATATGAAAAGTCCTATCAAAATGCCCTCCAGCAAAACATGGCATGATCCTGCCCTGTAATGTCAGCTTACTGTTTGTATTGTGACAACCCATTTCTCTGTGCAGGGTAAAAACAAAAAGCCCAATATATTTTCACACCATTACAGGAGAGAGATGCTGAATTGCAGGGAAAATCCTGAGGGAGAGCAAAGTCCCTTTAGTTGTACGTAATTTTGTCATTTCTCTTCTCAAGACAATAGTCCTGGGAATGAAGCCATTGGCGTCTAGGTACTGTCAGGGGTTACAGGATATGAGGAACGTACTGGACTTCTCATATGTTTTTTTACACTGCTTTACCTAAAAATACTGTCTCAGGTTCTTTCGGGTAGATCCCCAGGGAATTTCGATGTTTCGGTCCCGTGAGGTCAGATATTGATTCCTCCCCTTCCCTGCTCCCTCCCAAAACAAAAAAAGCAGCAGGGCCTGGCCCTCTTTGTCTAACTGAGTGATAATGCCACTGTCCCCTTCTTGTCTTTATGGGACAACCCTATGGGTGAGATCATAGTCCTAAGTTTAATTCCTTCAGCAACCAGAGGGTTCAAACCCATGTCTCCCAAGACAGAACTGAAGTGCCAAGTTGTGGGCTCCTGTGCTATAAGGGGACTTCAGCCCCTCTCCTGTTGAAGCTGTTGCACTTAAAGCAATCAAAATTAATTGGGCAAGAGAAAGGGAACATAATGTTGACTGGGCCAATGTACATGCTGTTGAGAGATGGAAGGTGAGGGGCCGAAACTTGAGAAGGCAGGGAAATGACCCATCTCTTGTATTCTGCAATAGTACATTAATCGCTGAACACTGTATTTCTCAAACAGAAATAGCTGCTGCTGCTGTGCCTGATGAGGAGAGCAATCCTATGGATGCGCGTCAGGCAGGCACGTAAAGTCAGAGGTCCTCAGGGAGGCTGGGGAGCATCCATCTGCTGCTTCTGGCAGGCTTAGACATGGGAGAACGAAAATATATGGACCTAAAGGCATGAAAAGAGTATGATTCCCTGGGTCAAATGGAAATTTCTGCTCTTAGAGTAACACTCATCTGGGCAAACTCCTCTGCCTGTCTGTCCTATGCTCACTGGATATGAGAGCAGTACCCTGTCTCCATCACCTCCAGGTCCCTCAGGACAAGCAACAGGACTGCTAGGAAACAAATGGCAAAGAAGGGAGGCTGGAGCAGTTTGAAAAAGAGACATTTCTGACAGATGAATGGTGGGAAAAGGTAGCTGAGGGTGGCCAAAAAATTCTGTACAACCTGCTGTTCTGCTTGTACCTTTTTGTCCAACTGTCCTCCTGTAATTTTCAGCCTCCACTGTGACTTGCCTATGCCGTATCCAAACCCTTGTCTGAAGATACCCGTCCTGGCATGTGTAAGACAGCACAGTATGGTTTCACTGCTGCCTTGTCCCGTCTGCTCCCTGTCAGTGTGGACACACCTGAAGCAGCACAGAAAATACAGGAAAAGAGGTGGTTGGTTTGGGTTTGATGGCGCTTTGCCACTGGTGCCTAGAAGGAAAGAGGTGGGTAATCTCTAGTTTGCAGCCTCATTTCTTAGTCTGTGTCGTCTCTGCAGCTCTTCTGGAGAGAAGCGATTAAAAAACTTCAAGATGTGCCAGCATTACATGGAAATCTTGCATGCAACAGCTCTGGAAACATCACTATCACAGTTCTAGTCCTCTAAAGTATCTTTTATGTTTCCATTGTTGGTTCGAGGGAATGTATTCAACAGCACAAGCCTCACTGGCTCCTGATCCCCTGCTGAAGAGGTGAGGCTAATGTTGCAGTCTGCAGGTGTCAAAGATTTGCTAATCACCTTAAAAGCCAGTTGCCTCAGAAGGGAAAACGGAAGGGAGAGGCAAGATGGAGAAGAGGGTAAGGAGGCAGCTGGTAAGAGAACAAAATGGGAGGGGAGTGTCAGTGGCAGTCAAAGAAGTCAGTGGTGTCAGCGCTTTATAACCAATTTATTCACCTCACAGAAGACTTCCTCTCACCCTGAGCCATGTGTTGGTCCAAGGCTGTGAGTGTGTATTCAAGACATATCTATGTACTAGTGTAGTTACTGCTATTTTTACACAAAAGTACATTAAGATATAATTTGTGCAGGATTATTACTCTTGTAAATGTCTCATTATCAAGTCCTACTAATCCCCAAACAAAAGCTGAAACTGCTGTAGTTACAATTTATTGACCAGCTAAATAACAGTCTGTCTCCAACACAAGTTTACTGATTTTTGTTTGTTTGTTTTACTGCTAATGAAATTTGACAGCATTTTTGTTGTAGGGGGATTTTAGGATTTATACTGATGTTGAAAAATTGGTGCTAAGAATTAACTAATTACATTACACAACTTTCCACTACAAATTCTAATTCTGCTTGTGTAGAAGGATGTATTCTGAACCTAGTTTGCCTACAGTGTTCATTTTGAAGCAAAAGTAAATGATTTTTACCTTTGCCTGATAAATACTTCTACTGATTTCTCAACTACTTAAGGCCCTGCTTTAAGACAAAGCACTTGTTTTTCTGAATAGGGATTGATTTAAACATGTGAGAACAGGCTTAGTTTAAGGTCCTCCATAGACCATGTAGGAGTTCTCTCTCCATAATAAGAGTGTTTGTATTATGAAACTGTTTGGGTTAAGTCTGTTAGTCATGGTCTCACTGCCCTTCATCCACCACTTGACCTCAAATGATGATAAAGTATTCCTGCCAGATAAGTGAGTGGTTCTAAGGTGGATGAACCCCAAACTCCTCTGGGTGATTGTTGGAGAGACTGCCTTCTTTAAAGCCAAGATTGCCTTTTCTTCTCACCTTTGCTCTGGGCTCCTGTGTCCCAGAGGGCTACAGCTGTTCTGGTGGGTTCAGGATGGAAGGGGTCACTGCTGCTCCTGGTCCAGTGATGGCCATACATGGCAGAATGAAGGCCCCGCGTTTGTTGCCATGGAATGCCTTGTTCCTCACAATATCCTGTTAAAATAGTGTATGTTCTGCATACAAGGCGTTGCTGAGCTACCAAAACAAAGTTGTATCATTAGTTTTCAAAAGCATAGTCTGCCTGTGATTTAATGTTACCTGAATTGTAATGCCCCAGATCCCTAATTAGGAGAAGAGTTCAGATGCTGAATTTCTTAAAATGTGGGTAGTTTTGTGCCTGGGATTGGTCTGTCCTGTTTTAGATAATGTGACCAGCTGAAAAATGTAGATCCAGACTTTTAACCATGCTCATTCTAACAAAGTGTGTTTATAGTTAGGATTCAGATTTGGGCCCTGGTTCATCAAGAGCCATTCTGCCAGTGCAGGATATTGCTAGGCTGATAATTTCTCTTACCTGATAAACATGGAGATGTTTGGTAAAATAATATGCATTTTTATATAAGCATCTTTCATACGGAGCATCACAGAACATTAATGAGAGTGAATAGAGGGATAAAAAAGACCCCCAGTTTCACAGGCTGAGGTGCATCCGCAACAGCTGATTGCTTGGCACAGCAGCCATCAGCTCTTTTCTCAGACCTTTAGGTGATACTATGATGTAACTAAAAAGGTGCAAAGAGTTCATTCTTTCTTCCTTCTTCAACTGGATTATTCTAAAACGTTTTCCTTCAGTCTGCTTTACAAAATGCCAAGATCTGTAAGGTTTTTCTTACTTTTTTCTTTTCTTCTGTAAGGTTTTTCATACTTATGTACGTGCCATGGTGGGAAGTAAAAATTTCTGCCCTACATTCTGTCATCCCTGCATTAGCTACTCATAAAATAAGTTTGACTTATACTGGGTGTGGGGTTTTTGTGTTTTTTTTTATTTTGTTTGTTTGGTTGGTTTTTTTTTACTGAAGACCCTACATAGCAAAGACACAAAGTACAGTATATTTCAGGCTGAAATTTAGGACCAAACTATGGCCTGACTGCAGATCTTATAAAGAAATTGGCTTATTCTGTTGTTTGTGATCTAATACCGTATGAGACTTAATGCTCTTTGTGACAGAAACTTCTGTTTCTGTTGTTTATCTTCAGAAGATATCTTTTCTTTTGCTGTCCTTCAGAACTATAGGAATTGCTCCCACAGGGTTACACCTGGGGTCAGGATCCTCTAGATTTTGGGGAATTTACAAGACCTGCAGGAGCACGTTTGTCCCGATAAAAGTTTCTGTCTAACCCCTAACAGTTTATTGAACTAAAGATCAGATATGTGGTACTGAAACAATTCAGATATAGTTACATCTGTTTCTATAGTTTTACATAATTCTAATCGTCCTTCCTTAAGTCAAGTACAGGTGGTTCTTCACTTCAGATTGCTTATGCAATTGCTTTGTAAGTTTGTAAAAGTGTTTGCTGTTCCTGTGGCTTAAAAGGTCAGCTATTGCCTGGGGCTCAAATGTAGTTTTGACATAGCCTTCATGTGTACTGCCAAAGGTCAAGGATTACAACAACTTTGTTTTATCACGTGCATAGAATGATGTGTGGTTTTTTTGGACAAGAATAAGATCCCCAAACCAATTACTTTGCTGGAGTAGTGTAAAAGCCTTGGTGACCTTTGAAATTAAGTGTAACTGAACTACAGTATTTATTGAACTGCAGGAAAGACTTCTAAATACCTCAAAGTGCTTTGTGAAGTACTCCTGCCTTCTGGCATCAAGTGAAATACTGAGCGCTAGAAAATATTTTGGTTATGCATTTAAAAATATCTGTGACAAAATGGGGAATGGATGAATACATATTTCTTTGGATTCTGTGGGATATAACAAACTCCCCAGGAGTGCTAATGCCAGGCTGCAAACTTCATTTTGATTGCGGGGTCAGTCCTTTCCTTCCTCCCCTCTGTTTACCTCCAGTGTGGACTGTATTTGAAGACAGGGCAGTACAGGGGTGCCAATAGAAGGCTGTCAAATTCAGAGTTGCTTCCCTGTAGGTACTATGCTGAGCAAGGTGAAGTTGGTAGTGTGTCTTCTACATCAGGGCAAACTGAAATGCTCACAGTTATTCAATGTTTAAGGATTCATATTTAAGTCCAGTATTTCTAGGCAGTTCACAGTGGCCTATAAAAGTAAAAGCAATTTTTTTTTTTTAAAGGCGCCCTGACATGAAGAGCCACAGAACCACCAGTAGGCCCTTGTTAAGTTGTTGGCCTCATGACTTTGTCAAGCTATGTTCCTGATCCAAGTAGGTGGTAATACTTTTTATATTATGTTTTCTTGTACATGTCTTGAGGACACATTCACTCTCCGCCAGACTTTTTTGGAAAAGCCACCCTATTGCATGCTGCCAGAGGTCTTGAAACCAGTGACTGCCCTCCTCAGCTGCACTGCTGGTTTATGAATGCTCCTTATGGCTCTGCCGCGTGGCTTCTCTGAACAAGAGTGGGTCACTGCTTATGAGCCCACAGCGGAGAATGTTGGCAGTATCTTACATGCTATCATGAAACATTCTTGGGTGGCACTGGGGAGGTGCATACCTAGGCAGTCTCTGTGTATTTCTCTGTATGAAGTCCTCCACTCCTATGCTGTTTTCATGGTACTCCTCAAAGTCTTCATGTGGTATGCCAGAGCAGCACATATATTACATAAGCAGTTGTAAGTTATGCCTAGTCAATTCTTGAAGGAATTTGCTTTGTATTTGTGTCACCGCAGTTTTATTGTGACTTTTATGTTGCCTCTCATGGAATGAGATCACTATCTTAAATGTTTATGGAAACCTTCAAATGGGTTTGAGCTTCAATAACAATGTTGTAAGATGCCCACACCAGAAAAGACACTACAGACTTTCTCTCCTCTTTTCCCATCTATTTTTTTTTCATAGCTACATGATTTTGTTTAGAAACTTTAAGTAATTCTCGTATTGGAAACACTTTCAGTTTAGATCACCAAGTTTTTGGAGATACTTATCCACCAGACTATCCTGCACTGGAACTTCAGCAGGCCACTGGGGTAGAGTTTGGCACACAGGGCCAGTGCCACATAACTTTGAAGACGAAACAGTAGAAGGCAATCTCAGGCTTGCATAGAGATCCTAATTGATTTATTTTGTAAATAAAAATTATACACCTGTGTTGCAGCCATCTTAACTCTCCAAATGTGTGCACCTACAGTTGCAGTGGAATATTCTAACTAGATTCTTGCTAGAAAGGAGAAGTTTCATATATATATAACAAAATCTTGAGAACCCCTTCTGTGGGGTATCTGATTTTTATATGAAAAAGGATCATACAAGACTTATGTCACTTTACAGAACCACCCTCACCCCCCAACTGTTTGATAGAATTGAATTACAGAATCTTAACTTGTAATCTGTAGAGGAAAAAAACCACATTAGATATACCTAGTGTCCTACTCTTATCTTATGAAAAGTTTAAAAATCTATTATTTTCAGACACATATGTTCTCTCCTAGTAATGAACTAGAAAGTTGGACTAGAGGCATTTAATACAAACTAGGTAAATTGAGGAAATGTAGTATTACTAGCTAAAGCTACTGCATGAAGAACTGAGGGCTACTACATACTTGAAACGGGGAATCTGTCTTTAATGAGAGATTTGTTTTCCTGTTTGTTTGAATTAATAGCAAAACGTGAAATTGACTGAAAACTGGCTTTTAACAGTGTTTTCTTTCTTGCATATGTCAAAATACTAGGATCCAAGTCTCATTTTACTTAGCTCTATTGCTTTGGTTAATATAAATCATATTTGCTTTGTCCTTAGCTGCCATGTGATTCTCAAAGTAACCTGTGTCTAGTATTTCTTTGCTTTGGTGTTTTGAGATGCCTGCTAGCTGTTATGGCTGCCTTGTCTATGGAAAAGATTTATGACTAAGTTGAGGAAACACAGGTCCTAGGGAAAATTGTATACACTCTGAATCAATGTTAGAAAAGTTCATTCCCTTTTGGAGGTGTATATGATATGTAATTATTTTCCATGTTTAAGTTTAGTAGATCTAGTATAAGGCAGAGACAACCCTTTCATACCTTTTGTATAATAACCTTAATATGGGTCATTACTTTTCTGAATTCCCCGGCAGATGTTCAGGTTGATGAATGCCTGAAAAGGCTCTTTTTTCTTTTTTTCTTTTTAATTACTGACATGCCAGCATTTGTTCCACGGTTGAGAAAATCAGCGGATGCTTAACTGACCAACGTGAGCAGGTTTCATCCTCATATGATGAGGCATGATAAACCATAAATACCATTTGCTTGATTTCCACAGGTGTTTTTTCTTGGACAGTCAAGCAATCCAACCAATAGTGCAGAAATACCCTTTAAGATATGAGCAGCCCTGTCCTTTGAGGGCTTTTTGATTTGCATGTGTGTAACCTTTCTCCACAGTTCTATCTGCTCAGGAGAGCTATCAGGATAACCTTTTCTTCCTTACAAAGAGTAAATTTGATGTCTGTTTATCTCTGGAAGACCTGCTTTTCCCTGTGCCAGTGGTGCTAGCCAGGGAGGCTGGGTGAAGCATAAAAAGGTTCCAATGCAGCAGGCAGAGCTCGGGGTTAGGAGATGAGCCACAAGAACTCGATTCAGATGACATGTATAGTAATTCTGATTCTGCTATGTGACCTTAAGCACATTGTTTCTTCTTTCGCACTTTAATTTTCTCTGGGCTGCAGGCAGACTGTTTCTTGTTCAGAGGCACTTAGCGCCACAGGTCCAGCTTTATTCATGCTCTCATCCTTTAGGCAAAACCAAAGCCTTCCCATGGGCCTTGGGAAGCTCATATAACTCATTGAGTAAGCTAATCTGCAGCTCCTGGGCTGTTTGTCAAGCCAGGGCAGCTCTATGTGGTTAAAAACTGTATGCCTGCAGGGTTTCAGGTTTGATCCAAACCCCTATGGGTCTCTTTTCAATAATCCCACTGATCTTTGGATCAGGAATGTAATGCTTCGTGGGATGTTTTTAGTGTGGGAAGCATGCACTCATTCCTGGTGTTTCAGTATAGCTTTAAGCTTCTGACTAATTCCTATTTACAGGTTTTGCATTCTAATGATTTATAAATTTGTAAAATGAAAGTAGAATTGTTTAGGTTTCCTAGTGAATGCAATCCTAGACACACCTGGTCTAATTAGAGGTTTAATTTCTCTCCTGAGTTAAAGTCTAAATCCTTTTAACTCTCTGGAGAGTTGGAGAACAAAAATGGTTGTGAAGTATTGAGCAGAGCCAATTACAGAAAGAAAAGGGTATTGTTGGATGGCCATGAAATCTGCAAAGCACTACCACGGACACAGAATAAGATGACTCAGAGGTTCTCTATCAATCTGCCTCTGTAGCAGGCTTGTTAGGGCAAGAGAAGCAATTTTGAGGCATGCAGTTTTGCAGACTTGACTGTAGATTAATACCTTTTGCATATGAATGGTTTTGTTTGCCTGTTGCTGCAGGGTTGTTTAAGTTTCATCTCCCTTTGAGTGATCCTACTGCAACTCTTGACTGTGGTTACTGTGTTAGTGGTCCCACAGGGTTTAGGAACCTCCCTTACAGATCAAGGCTCGTTGTACAGAGAGATGGTAGGGACAAGGCCGAGTGCAAGTTAGAATTTATGTGCTTGAGATTGGATTTAGGATAAATTCAGGTCCTTGAATCCTAAATTATGACCCAAAAAGCTTTGTATAGCTACTGTTTAAACCCTGGAGGTTTCTAACTTAAACAGGGGTATCTTTGCTTGACTGAAAGTCCTCAGGTCTGCACTGTCCCTCTGTACATGTTGGGGATTATCCTTGTCTTGACAGGTGACATAGCTCAGGTATTAAATGATGTGTGAACCCTCTGCAGGCACAGAAATGAAATTGTTCTGCCTCTGGCTCATGGGCTGCTTGGTTCTGCAAGTGCTCAAGGAGTGGGTCAAGGATTTTTGTGTGACTGATGTCTTTTTAATCACGCTTAGAGAAGGGGCAACGTTGCTGCTAATATGGTATGTTAGCATTAAAGTTCTGTCCCAAGAGTGTGTGTTTGTGGTTTGGTGGCCAAGATACGTAGCTGGGAGGAGGCAGACTTGGGTTCTGGCCTTTATTTTCTGGTTGCATTTTAGTCAGTGCCGGATCCAAAATATGGACTTGGTTTGTCTGAAAAATCAGCTCAAAAGAAAGAGCCTACTCGGCTATAAGCTGTAAGGAATAATATAGTCAATCTCTGTTGTATAGTTCGGATTAGGTCCTCAGCCAATAGTGCTTGCTAGTTTTCTGAATATATCTCTAACAGCATCAAAAAGTTGAACCCAAAATGCTAGCAACAGAACAGTATTCAGAGGAGCAGAAAAAAGTATGAAGGCAAGGTAGCTCATTAAGTCAGTTCTAAATTAACTTCTTTCCCCAGGTCAGGGAAATAGACAATACACTTTCATCAGAATATGATCTGTGTTTGGGTAAAATTTTTCATGAGAAATTTATACTTATAATGAAGGGTGAGAGAAACATAAATATCTGCAGCTGTTGCTGTGCCGTTGTCTTTGGACTACTTGGCTTTTCTGGGCAGTGTGCAACTTCTCAGGTGATAATTATAGATCTTTTCAGTACATCTTTGTTAAAAAGGCAGACAGATGATCATTTTTCTTCCACAAGTTATTTTGCTTTTGGCTTGTATTTATTTATTTATTTCTGAAGAATACTTATGCTCTCACTGTAAGTGCTCAAATTATGAGGAGGGAGGATAGCAAATTGGAAGCCTGAGTAGAAGGTGCCATATACACATGCAACTGACCCTACAAATGGATTTTCTGCTGACTGTTTACAAAAAGCTCATTAGTTATTCTTGACATTCTGGTGTGATGAGCTTTCTCAAAAGGACAAAAAATTAGACCTTGTCTCCTGGAAGACATAGGAGAGTGCTAAATGTCGACAGTAATTGCCTTGTCAAATAGTCAACAGGACATCAGGTAAACAACTTTTCATTATTTTATGTCTAGCATTGTACTATTCTGCTCTCTTGCTGCCTGTCTGAGTCTTTTCATTTTGATGACTTGGACTTGCAACTAATTTGGTTCTTTTGATGATTTGGCCTTTCTAGTTCTGACTCCTTCCAGCATATTTTAAACCATGTCTAATGGTCCAAAGTAAAACCTTACTGCCCAAATTTCTGTCACTCCAGTTTTTGAATGGCTTTTTAAATTTTTTTTTTTTTTTTAATTGAAGGAAAGTGCTATGTGCCAGCAACCCAGGGTTTGGCAACAGGCAGTACATAAGTCAGTGATTCCTTTTGTTTTCTCCCTGTGAAGCTATTTAGACCTGCTGTTTGCCCAGGCACAGCAGAGCTTTAGATTAGCAGTAAATTTTTTTTTTTTGAGTGGTCTATCTGGAGTCTCCCAAACTCCAGCAATCCTCTCCACTGGACACCATCTGAGTTGGACATAAGCAGACCTGAGAGTAAAAATGATTATTATCATCTACCTCTCAAAATATCCTTCAATGCAAGTACACAGCTGGTACCACACAAATACCGCCTCTCAGACTGCCCAGTACTGGCACTGCCAGATACTTCAAAGCTCTCCACACTGTGTGGATTCTGGTGTGCTTTCATCCTTAAAGGCTTTTCCCTGGTTTTCTTCTCCACTTGGTGATTTTTAAATTGTTGCCCGCTGTTCTCCCCCTCCCCTTTTTAGTGTCTTGGGTATCTGTATTATTCCTGTTGTAGAAAACTGCTCTTTAGCCAAGGTTAAACATAGTAAATGATTACCTGCTGAGTTTTCAAATCTGAATATGGAATAAATGTTTGTTGAAAATTTTCTGTTTTCCAGTAGCTACCCTCACTGTTAACTTGCAGGCAGTTTCTTCTATTATTCCTGTCTTTATAGATCACCATTAACTTAGAGCCTTAAGCAGCGTAAACAAAATCTGGCCAGTGGATGAGGAGCCACCAATTTGGTCTGTATCAATTTGCCTTGAAGAGAGAGAGATATGCTGCATATATAGAAAAGTTGTCTCTCCAACACTGTTACAAACTGGTTGACTGACTTGTCAGCCAGGATGGTATTGCAGGTGGGAGGTCCCCTGGTGATTCAGGGTAAGGCCAGGAGATTTAAACAAAACCAGGTGGGCCCTCTCATGTGTAACGTCTAGGGATGATCACTAGATGGCAACGTTACACAGCCGAAAGGGCCGATCTCGTCTTCTTATTGCAAGCTTTTTATTTATGTGTTATAATCAGCAGACGAAATGGTCTTTTTCACTCAGGTTATTTAGCCAGAATGGAAGACTTTCATGAGCCTGTAAGATGAAGAAATAAGTTATCACTGCAGATTACACAGCCATCTCAGAAATTAAATAACTATTTAGAAAGCTCTTGTTAATCATTCTCAGGTAGTCAAAGGACAGACTATTCTGCACCAATGAAGAGCTGCTATACTTACTGTTCCTTAGGGTAATGGCTTGATTTTTGGATAAAAATCCTTAAAAAAAAAAAAGGTCCATTAGTGCTTTTTTTCTTAATGTAAGTATGCTTTTGAAGTCGTATTAATCTTTGACAACCCTAAAGTTAGTTTGAGATAGTGACTTTGTGCACTGATGCAGTTTTGCCCATACTCTGGTTGATGTATGATTTTTCACATGACTTTTTTTAGAGCAAAGCACTGTCTAGGTTCTATACAAGTAAACAAATTAAACTTGAACAGCATATACTTCAGACTGATACCAAACTCTGGCGTGATAATGTGATACATTGTATGTGTCAGAAAGAGTAAACGTTACCTTTGTAACATGGCCTTGTACTGAAAGCAGGCAATGTGGATTTCCTGGAAAGTGTGAGCTGGAGGGATGAGAGGCCAGGTGTACACTGAGATCTCTTTGTCATAGAGTTCTGGGTGCTTTTGGTCAGAGGTTCTGGTGAACATCACAGGTTGTACCATAAGGGAGCTTGCTGAGGCCAAAAGTCTGTCCCTGATGTTTTTTCAGCTCCTACCAAGGCAGTTGCCAGAGGTGAGGACATAGAATCTCTTTGGAGTATATAAATATCCTATTAGAGGGGTAGATTTCAGAAATCCCTAGTGAAGTTGGGAAATATTATTTCTTAATTATAACAGATCAGAATTAGATTGATCATTTGTGGGTTAAAGAAATATATTCCTTTAAATACAGTATGAATGTTGAAGGCTAACCGGACCTATGGCAGAAAAGAAACAACTTGCTGCTGATACAGCAGATGATGAACATTGTAAAATAGTGATTTCAGTAACTTTCATGAGGACAGTGACTCCAGAGACATGAAGCTCTTTGTTCCAGGTTCACTATATTGCACAAGAATTTCTTTTGCAAATTGGAAATTGCAGACCAGGTAAAAACCACATGTGTACATCAGTATATATGTAGCCATGACATCCTGGTATCAGAAGTAAGTGTAGGATGTTTCGGATAAGGTATTCCCACTGAAGACAGGGAAGAATTAATGCTCTGGAGAAGTTAATCTCTGATCCTGATTATATATATATATAAAAATCTATTTTTCTTTTTTATATGTGTATATATATACACACATTCTGGTCACCCAATGTTCAAGGAAGATACACTCGGACTGGGACGGGTGTTAGCACAGCCCCAGCTCTGTTGAGCCATAAGACACTACAACAACTTTTCTTGTTTAACCAGCAAAATGAAGACTGGGAGGCTGAGCATTTAGGGTTGACAATGACAGGGGGAGAAGGGGAGGGAGAAGCTAAAGAACCATGGTAGCAAAAGAGCAAGTGGACGTACATTAGGCATACATTCTGGCTGGAAAGTATGTCTTGCCATCAGAACAGGGAGTTCTATGTGAAATTCTGATAGGTGCAGTGCAGGCAAGAGAAACAACCAATGCTTTTCTTGAATGAATTATGTGGCTTGGTCGACTGTAAGAGGACTGATCTCCTCTGCTCTTTTCACTCCTTGAACATGTGTACAACTGAAATGTTTGATACTCCAGTGAATAATCATGCAACGGTAGAGTGTACCATGGCTCTAAACCAGACTGCTTTTGGAAGGGTTACATGCTGGATAGTTCAAAGAGATGTGCTTGAGATGCCCTCTGTTTTCAGGATTGCTGTAGGAATATTTACTGGTAGTAGTAGTCTGAGTCTTGATAAAGAGATTTCAAAAGCTGAACTGCACATCTACTGATACTGGCATGGACTTAATCTTTTCTCTTATCTCTGCCAAACTCAAGAGCTTTTGTCAGTGGAGGAAGCAGTCTTTTTCTGGACATTAAGATGAAAAGGGCAAGATTTTGAATCTCTGTCCACTTTCATGCTGCTTCATTGCTGCTCCCATGGTCTGGGGCAGATAGAAACTGGCCTGAAATGCGTGGGATGGAATGTAGAACACCAAGATGTTATATCTTCTTCAGATCTTCAGGTATGTGTCTCCACGTGTTTTCTCTTCTCACCTGTACACCTGAAATGGCAACATCTGGTCTTGTCCACTTCACAGTCTGTATAGCACAAGATAATACCAAACAGCTGCTGCAGCGTTACCTTCCCAATGTTCTCTGGTCCTGAACCCCATAGTAAGGAAAAATTCCATGGAGATCAGCTGGCTGATCTGTCCTGCCTTGTCCCATCAGGGAGAAGGGCAGGAGAAGAAGGGGAGGTATGCTATTATGTTCACATATTTTTAATGTAACTAACGTAGTGGAAATTCCAGGCATGTTGACACATGACTTCAGTTTCTTTCATCTTTTCATGGGAATATGTGCAAAGAGTGCAATTTTGCAAAGACATCCACAAGGAGGAGCCCTGTGCTTGCCGAGAAAGGGTCTAGCCCTGTCCTGTTTTTCACTGCTTCATCCGCCGAGGGTAGCCTTGTCTTGAAGTGTAATTAATTCTGAGGAAGAATTTTATCAGCCTAGTCTTTGGGGAGTGGTAGCATGTAAACACTTATTAAAATGTTATTTTGGGGACATAATTCTGTCATGAGTCAGACTTGACAGGTGGAGGTAGAAGAAGGGGTTCTCTCTCCATGGGGACCGTTTGTGTTTCCTTCTGAAGATTTACATCAAGTGGTGCATTTCCCTTCAGTCTGTGGGATCATAGGAGGATAGAGAACACTTTGATATTTTGAGTAAGAAAGTGCATAGCCTTTTCACTGAGAAGGTTGTAGACAGTGTAGATTCTTATAGCCAAGATTTTCCTTCAGAAAGAAAAGTAATGGGTATTAATTGACACAGACATCAGGGCTGATTGCCCCTTCCTGAAAACTACCACTCAGCTGCTTTTAAGTTAAGGTATTAGAAGAGACAAAAGAAACGTGTTTTCAGCTCTGTGCTTGCTGTGAGACTGGATGGATTGCTTCATCTCTACGTCTTTGTTTCCTTTTGGTAGAAGACGGACCAGTTCTCCTTGCTTTTTATTCCGAAGATGACCCCTTTCTGTGCGAAGGTCTCTTACATGCTGCCTCACATGAGAGGGCACGGTTGCACAGGTGCTGTCCAGGAGAATATCCCAGGATGCACTAACCTTTTTTTAATTTTCTAGTTGGGGAGTGACTCCATTTAGATTATAGCCTCAAACCTGCCAGAGAAGGCAGATCAGTGATGGCTTTGGGGCTGCATGCCACTGACTCTGATGGATGCAGCCCCCTTCCTAGTGAAGGGGATGCTGTGTCACTCTGTCCTGTTACATGTTGCAGAGCATGTGCTTCCTTGAGCAATTTGCAAGGGAAGGTGGCAGGATTACAGAGATCTAACTTCCTACCTTCCCCTCTCCAGTTAATCTGTTCTTGTGACACGATTGGCAAAATTTCCCCCAGACATCAGTGGGGCTAGGATCAATCCTTTTGAGCCTGTTAAAGTTTTTTAAAAAATCTTTTTTTTAGAATGAATTGCATTTGAAATGTGAGTAGGAATTGAAGTGCAACCTTCTAAAATCGCCTATCATTACTTTTGCCAGCTGAATGCACAAATACACTTCAAAAGCAGGAAACCGACACGTTCTTAAAGTCTTACTTTTATCTTGCTGTTGCACATTGCTGAATCAAATGCCCCAAGGTAGCTGACTTCACTTAGAAGCCTAATTCTCACCTTGCCTCAAAAAACTTTTATTCTGGGGCAGCCTTAGTACCTACATTTGGATCTTGCCTACGTAGTTTTTACAACAGCGTACCTGCCCTGGCAACAGTGGTGCTTCTCCTGATTTGGAGGGATGGCTGAACTGGCTCCGGGAAATCATAACGTTCAGAGGACCTGCTGCTACCTGTGTTGTCATTCCTGGACACAGGTGCCTGCCTCTGAGGGAAGGATATGCAACTGTTCTTCACTGATAAGTGAACACAGACAGTGCCTAACACTCATTTGTACCTACTGAAAACTCTGTTCTGTTCCTCAGTGCTCATTAACAATGAAATTGATAACATCATCTGATTGTCGCAGCATGAACCAGGCTTCTGTGATTGATTAAATGCAGAGATAAATTTGAGACATTAAGTTAGTTCCAGAAGTGGTTTCTTGCAAGTGGACCATGGAAAGTAGTACTGATTACTATTGCACTGTAAGCCACAGGGGTCTTTGTCCTTTACCTCTACAGAGGCTTAAACGTGTTGTGGCATTTTGTTTCCTCCATGGTGCTGTAATGAAGAGGGATTAGGTTGTGGTCATGGAAAGGAGCACAGTGTGTGGGTAGGTGTCAAGAGATCTGTGTTGTGCCTTGGCTGTTTCAGTCAGACTCCCTGCTCGAGTCAAGGTAAGCATCTTTGTCTCTGCTCTCCATCTATAAAATAGGACTCTGCAGTTGCCTGGGGACATCAAGAGGCTCAGCGTTAAAAGCTGATAATGACCACCAGCAAGTGAGCCTCTGGAGAGGGATTATACCAAACAGTTTTTTCAGCTCAATAGGAAAAAAAAAAATCCCTTTATGTTCTTCAAGACATGTAGGAGTTGTAGAGCTTGTGCCTCAGGGTTATGGAGACTTTGGAGTGTCTAAGAAATGCAGGGTGGGTTTGAAGGCTCTCCCCCCTCTGCACATTTAGAATTGAAGAGTGGTTGGAAGCCCAGGAGCTACAGAGAGCACAGGCACTTCTGTAGGGCCTTGTGAGGAAGCAAGATGACTGATTTTTGGGTCAAGAATTTGCAGAAATGGCTGGCCTGGGATTTCTCTGAGTGAGAGAGCAGCCTACTGTGCGTTTCTACTGAATTTAGGGGAAGGACTTTACATTCCTGTTTCTTCTTAGTGTAGTCTTGCTCACTTACAAATCTTAGTTCTCTCTGAAGTTGCCTGCCTCTCTGGAACAGGTCTTCAAACCCTGGGTGCTTGTAACCTTTCCTGCCACAAAGGCAACCTTAGTATTTAAGTGCCTCTTGGATCCTTGTTCTGACAGTGCCGTATAAAACCAGAGACTTTCTGTGTAGAGGCTGAGGGAGTGGCTTACATCCATAATTGAAGCATTTAAAATTAATCATTAAGATTAAATGTTGTATTAGTGATTCAAGGATCCCTGTCTAGTAATGAGGTGGAACAGCAAAGGAATGCAGGTCATTCTGGATTACTCCAGCTCTTTTAAGGATAAATAAAGGGCTTCAATTCTGGTGTTCTTCATTGGTGTCATTTTTTTATGGGACACTGTTAGCTTGCGAGGGCTAGGATCCCTCCAGCCCCCTCTATGGGATGCAACCAGGTGAGCAGTTATGTTAAGCATAGTATTTGAGCCATGCTTGAATACCAGGATGCCTGTTGTGGCAATGAGTTTAGCTTCCCTCTTCCCTTCCCCCTCACTGGTCTCTCGCTTTTGGCAGTGCTGGTATTTCTTTTAAGGCCCGATTCTGCTTTGCCGTGGCAGCTGCAGTGCTTGTCGGCCACGCTGCACAGAGACCATGGGGCTGGGTCCTCTGGCTCTGAAGCTTTTTGCACAAATTGAAGTACTTGTGCTCTTTGCAAGTACAATTCATTTTGTTTCCTCCTGGAAAAACTCAACAGGGTAAGATAGCGTCTCGTAGCGTTCTCGTCGTGTTTCCTTAGCGACATACCTGCCATCTTGTCCAGATGAATAACAAAGCCAGGTCTGCAGTTTTGTCTTGAAAGGTAATAAAAATGAACTCCAGCTGCCTTTGTTCTGCTGTATATAAATTGTTAGCCCTACCATATGCTCCAGGACCAGAATTTGTTTTCTCTTTTCTGGCTATTGGTGGTGCTGATGCATGGGAGAAATGCTGTAGCCTGCATTTTGCAAGCAATGTTGATGGTGTGGAGCGGAGACTAATACAAATATGGCTATTCAAGTATATAATAAATTAGGCAATGCTGACATGGATGTGATAAGATACAAATAGGTAACATTGAGTTGTTGTGCTTACTAGGGCAGTTTCTCCAGAAGCATAATCAAGTAGCTGATTCTCATGCTCTTTTGCTCTTTCCCTCCCTCCTGCATATTTTTCTGTCTTCTGTCCAACTTAATTTTTGTGTGTGCTTCCTCCTGCCACATCAGCCTTGAAATCTAAAGACCAGCCTTTTGAGGGGGGATTATTTCTTTAGAAAGAAGGAGTAACAGTAGAAATTGGACATTACTTACTGTTTTCTGAGGCAAATGGCACAGACCCAAAGGAGCCATACTGACTTACACGTGCTAAGGACATAGTGCTGAAAGTCCCATCTCCAGTTTTTGAGTGTACTCAGGCTAATTCTGCAGATGTTTCTCCCTTGGGAGGTGTTTTACACGAAGCACGTTAGTGGGATGGGAGATTGTGGCAACTAAGTATACTTGGGAGAGGTTTGTTTGAAGCACCTTTTGAAGCATGTGCTTTTTTCCAGCTGGGGAAGGGACATAGGTCAGATGGATGAGGCTCAGGCTGTCCTACAGTGAACTTATCCCTGCCAGCTTGAGGCTGCCACGTGCTCGTGAGGAAGCAAGGGCATAAATTGGCCTTTGCTTCTGAGTAGGGTTGTACAGGGAATGCTCACCATGCATCCATGCCCTTCTTGAGCCTGTTGTGCCATCGTGGGAGAAGAAGGAAGCACAACTGAGAGTATAATAGCAGATTTGTGAGGAATCCACTGTAACCCTTGAGGCTATGAGAAAAATGGTGTTGTGCTTCAGTTTCATTACTGTTTCCTGAGTTCATAAGGCTCCTATCTTTTATTGCTTGGTGTGAATGTTAGGGTTTTAGTACAGTGGAGGTCACCCATCTGTGACTTTGGTTTTGCTGCCTAATTGTGACACCCCCTTCCCCCCGGCTTGCTTTAAAAATAAAAAAGAAAGGTTACAATTTGGAGCCTGAGAATTTTTTTTTTGTTAATAGTCATGTCTTCCCTCTAAGGAAACACCTGGAAAGTTAACATTTTACGGCGTGCCAAATTACTTCCTTTGAAACTGCAAGGTGAGAAAGGTTGTTAAGTCAGAGGCTCACAGAGGATTTCTTCAGCTCAGTGAAATACCTGCATGGCCGGCAACAACCCATTCCCTCTACAGGTAGCTCTGAAGACAAGATCAGCATTTTGCTTGTATTGATCACTTCTCCCCAACCACAAGATTTATTCTGGACTGCTTTAAAACCCTGAATACCAGCAATAAGATAAAGCCTTGGAAGGCTTGAATGAACTATTAGTGGAAGAAGGATTCTGAACTGTATGTGAAGGCTCCGGGACAAATTTAGCCTTGGTGGTACTATTCTGGAATTTTGTTCCCAAACATGCAGGATGATCTTATGTGCATATCTGCACATGTTTTGTTTGTGCGTAGTCTTTTCTAAATAAGTGGTACCTACTCACTAAATGTGTTTATACCAGCTCAGCTGTAAGGAAAGTTTGGGACTGGGAAATAATTTTAAACCCTGTATCTCTCAAATTGGTAAAATCTATCCAGAAGGTCAGGAGCCCATCTGTTTGATAGGCATGGCTCTTACCCAGGAACCACGAGCAGGAAATAAATAAAAAAGAGAGAACTTTTTCAGTTGTCTTGTGTCAACCTCCCAGAACATAGTCTTGACTAATTACAGTTGTTATTTAACTAAACCACAAGCTACTCTTGTGAGCTTTTGTATTCTAAGGCAGGAGATGGGTGAGGAGCTGGAGCAAGAGGCCAAAACATTATCCACAGAGCTACCATTGCCTCAGTCACTCTTTGTCTGATTTATGATTTAAACAAATAAACAAAATAGAATGCTCTTGACAAGAAATATAGTTTGTATTAAACAGATCATTAGGCAAGGCAGCTGTGTAGTACTGAACTTCAATTAATGACTTTGTATGAAGATTTGCCACACTCTGGTCTTCCAATGCTATTATAATTTTACATATTTTAAAAGGCAAGATGCTTGCTGATTATGTTTGTTCTGCTTCATTTTTTACCTGTTAAGAATAACCTTGTGTGCTGAGTAAGAAAATGCATCGTTCAATAAGCATGCCATCTCCCAGTGCCTTTTCGGTACTTCAGTGAGGAATTGGAGCTGCTAAATGCTTGGCTGTGATGGGGCCCATCAGCTCCTGTTGCCTGATTTGGGAGACTTATGTTCAGTCATTTGAAATCCCACAGCAATGAAACTTAATATCTGGGTTGTCAGGCTAAATGTGCGATCTTTTTTTAATATAAAATGATTCTGATCTGTTAAGCTGGTTCTGGAGCTATGAAGTGACAGAGGGCTGCTAATTTTTTAAGCTTTAAGTTCTTTAAATGCTGAGCCTAAGCCTGGAATCAGCTTAATGCTACAAAGTTAACACGTACAAGTGGTTGTTTCAGCTTCTAAAGATACCGTGTAAAATGGTTTGGCCAAGTAAGGCTCCTAGCCCTGCACTAAAGCCATTGAATAAAGCAACTTGACTTTTCCCACCTGTATCACAGACTTGAGCAAAAGCTGCGTGGGTGTTTTGAGCAGCACAAGCCTGGTGTGGTGGTGAGGGAGCATGGGTGGGGGGCATGGAGCTGTGGGAAGGCTGCAAGCGAAGCCCAGACCCTGCTGGGCCGTGCGGGACCAATTCCAACTTTGCTTTCCCACCTCCGGCAGTGGGCACTGCAAGGAGAAAGCAGCCTCCTCGGGGAGGTGTTTGGGTGTGTGTCTGGCTTAGATAAGGATTTAACTGGTGCATTTTAAATGTCAGCTCAGGCATGTGTTATGATGTTGCTGGGGAAGAGTGTGTCCTGAGTGTCTCTTTAGGACCTCTCCTTCCAAATTGAGCCTGGTAGTGATGAAACATTTGCCTGTGCTGTGTCCAAGCACGGTGCTTGTTTTTTGGAATTAGTCGCTGCTCCCTCAGAGATACTGGAGAAGGGTCATGGGGTTTGTCACTGTTTAGGGTAGTAACTGGGTTTTCTCAGAGTCCTGGGATTTCCCTGGTGCAGTATCACTGTAAAAAGTGATGTTTTGGAGCAAACAGTGTGGAAGTTCACAGGGACTTCATTGAATGGCTTGTCGTCACTTTTAGTCTCTTAGACACTTAATAGGATCCTCAGCCCAGAGTTTTGAACCTGGCCTTCCCATGTGAATCAGGGAGCCTGTAGGGGTTAAACTGCAAAGTAACATGTGCATAGCTCATGCATTTTTTTTCATTAAAGGCAATTTACTAATCTAAGATTGCCATGGGGGGAAAAAATTCTATATTCATTTTATAGAATTTCATGGGATTCTTCTTATTTTTATTGCAGGGGGAGGGGAAAGCCCTGTAGCATTTGAAATGTGACATAAATGTCAGCTTTCTTCTAATGAAGAGTCCTGCAGGATGATTGCTTTCTGCTTTTGAAACCATGGCAGAAATAAGCCTGAGGAAAAAGAATAGCGTGTCTTGTCACTATCCTATACTGTCTCACAGCCACCCACAGAGAAACTGGTAGGAAGTGCTTCTTGATCATGGAAGATGGATGGGCTCATGGCAAGAGCTTAGCTACCAGATTTCAAATTTAGTATCAGTTTTTGCCTCTGGGTTTGAGCTGTTTACAACAGGTTTTAGCTTGAAGTGCAAAATTATGGTTGTAGGGAAATATGGCATTTTTGCTGCTGAAAAGAAATATATAAGGAGGTGTGTGAAGTAAATGTGCTCTTCTCATTGCCTAAGCAAGTCAACTGAAAAATCCAGTTGCTGTGTATTCAGACATCAGGACTTTTAGCACAGTCTGAATGCCAAAATATTTTCAGGGAAGGTTGTGTTCTCTGGTACTTTAACTTCAGCAGAAAATCAGAGGCAAGCTCCAAGTCTTACTACCTTACCCTCAGTATTTTTATTCCACCCGAAGAAGCGAATTGATATTAATCTCATTACCTCCCTCTCAGCCCTACTAACTAATTTGAGTAGTTTGTATGCATCCTCTAAAGGTGAAAAGATGTACTTGGTGGAAGGAAATTTTTTTTGTCATTCTAGATATTCTAACTTTTGGTAGTCATTGTATCACGAGCTGCTTATCTTGCTTTGTTGCCATAGAAAATACTTACAGCACCTGAAATCTGTGCAAAGTGCTTTACTATATCACCAATAACCTGAAAATTTTCATTTTTAAGGCTATATCTTGTTTCTAGCCCCGTGTTGATGAATACTGAGTGTTTGACAGCATTCCGCACTCTGGTTTCTGAAAGTTATTGTAGGACTGATACAGGTGTCAGAAATGTGGTCTATATTCTTGTTCTTCTAAAATAAAACTGCACAAGAAAAAGTCACAACGGAAATAAGTCTGCTCTGTAGCTTGCAAAGAGCCTGGTACTCTGATCAGGCTGAAAATTGTAAGAGACGTGGCCTTACTATGTTAGGGATAAATCTGGACTCTTGGTTCTGCCCTTGTGATACTTCACCTCCGCCTACAAGGAGTAAAGGTGTCCTCCTCAAGACGAACCCAGTGGTTCATCCTGTGAAATCCTGTTTCTGCCACTGATCAGTACTTTGTGGTCCAGGGAAAGATTCAAGCAACTCAGTGACGACTGGTGTGTTTGGGAAGGACAGTGGCTTTTACTTCCTGTGTGGTTAGTGGTTACTTCATGCTCTGGTTTGTGATTGACTTCAGTAAGAAGGGTTGTAAGTAGGGATGTTGGCATTTCAAATCTTCTTATGAATAGGTGACTTCCTTAATGCAGTGTTTCTGGAAATTAATATCCTATGGGAGCAAAGAGATGATGGGAAGGTGATCATCTGTATGGAGGTTGATTCCATCCAGAGATCTGTGGCATCTGTGAAGGCAAAAGTTTAGAGGAAGAAGCTAAGTCAGCTGCTTTGTAATGTGGTCCCTTCCCTGTATTTGCTATCTTTCAGTTTTAACAGATTGTGTCACAGTTGTGTGCTTTAGTCCCTACTATAAGCACTCTATAAGTTTTCCTGAGTCCCCGAGTCTTGTGTGAATGACCAAGCAGCACATTCTGTCTCTACGGGGCATATTTTTAGTGTGATGTTCGGGGAAAGAAGGTGCAACTAGAACTAACCCATTAACTGTAATAGCTCTTTATGTACCACACTGACTGCAGACCCCTGTGGGGGTGAAGGCATTGCCAATTAGCTTGCATCTGTCCAGTAACGAGGTTCTCTTTGATATCAAGTCTAATCTAATTTTATTTGTAAGTAAAATTGGAAAGCGCGGTCTGAAAGAGATAAATGAAAACATTGCAAAATGGCCCTGACTTTGGTATTGTAATTGTTTTTGTTTATACTGCATTTTCTGCAGTAAAGTGACTTAAGCCTTGTCAGCCAAGCTGGCATAACTCAAGAGCTATTGGGTGCTAACAATTCTTTCAGGTAATAAAAGAAATGTATTCTGAAAGAGTGCATGTGCTATGACTTGGGGACAGGCATTTTAAATGGTAATATCACAGTCTTTTATTCATGGCCAATCTCATAAGGGTGTTGATGGAATAAAATGAAGACTGCTTCAGACTGAGCTGGAAAAACTGACATGGATTCTGGTGAAGGTAGTGAGGAAACTCAGCATGCCTTAGTCTTGGTCACTTGGCAGTCAGGTATTTTTTGTCTACAAGTTAACTCGTTTTCTAGAGGAAGTTCTGCATTATCAAAATCATAGAGAATCTAAATAATATTATTTAAAGATTACCTGCTGAGATAGTTTTCCTTTCCTTCATTTTTTCCGTGAGCATATGGCAATCTGAAGTTAATGTAGCATGTCTGTTAGGGATGTTATACTTCATGGGTACATGCAGGGTGAACTATTTAGCAGGCTCAGAAAGCAGTATAACAAATACTCCAAAACTTGTCATCATTAGGGACTTACATAAAAGTAAATTCACTTTTTCTGCAGCTCTCATGCAAGAGATTATTGAGGAAGAATTATTGTTCAGTGAGTGCCACACCAAGAAATAGGTGAAAAAAAATTTTTAAAAATATTGACAGAGTAAGGGAATGCATGCATGGCCATATTATATTACAATGTTACTGAATTGGTTTCTGTTGATGAAAACTGTACCTCTCTAATCAAACAGAATTTTGAAGCACGTCATAAAAAACTGGTCGACATATTTTACTTTTAAGCCATCAGAAGCATAAGGTGTTCATTACCCCATATTTGCCTGCTGTGAGACTTCTATGGCATTCCCCTGCAGAATTTGGTGCTGATGGGATATAGCATGGTTAAACCAGAGGTCTCATCTGATATGTTCATTCCTACATCCCTTCCTAAATGCAGATTGCATGCTTGAAAGTAACCCTTGCTTTAAAGGTAGAAAAGGAAGTACTGTTATGCAGCGCCTTCCAGTGCACCAGGAAAAAGAAAGTTAACTTTGTTTCATTGTTTAATTGAATATAACAACTTGATATTTTTCAGTGGTGTTGCTAAAAAGTACAAATATGAGGGACAATCATACTTCCACTAGCTTGAAGATGGATTTTGTGCCAGTTGAATAGTGAAGCTGCACTACCACTGCTGTGGCAAAACAGGCAGCAGGTTCAAACAGCATGGTACCACACAAACCAGAAATGATATGCAAATTACACAGTGCATGAAACAGTCTTACAGTATATTCTTTACATATTCCTGGCAGGTGTATTTTTCATGGAAAGGTAATAATCCTAATGAAGTCTACACTAAAGCCCCGGTCCAGCAAAAAAAGATGAGAATGTCTTAACAGAGAGGAGGAGCAACCCTGCTGAGCTAAAACTCAAGCTTGCTGGTGTCCCATTGCATCAGAGCTTGGTGTGGGGAAGTGTGGGATTTTTTCCTATCAGCAAGCCTCTGTGGTTTGGGATTTTTTTTGTTGTTATGTACAACAAAATAGACAGTAGGGAGTGGCTTCTCTCTGACCTTTATTGGAAACTATGCACGTGAATTCCTGGATTTTTCTGCCTAATGTTATTACAGTCCCTCCACTGACTGGAACTGTGAGCACAGTAAGACTGTATGAAACGCTAGGGTAATAGGACAAATACAGTCCTGGATTAGTTTCACCTACTTTCTTCTTTTTTCCCTGTCCTCTTTACTCATTTTATCCACTCTGGCTGGTATTATAGTCATGTCTTCCACTCCAAAGCCTTAATTTCAGTTAACAGCCTCTCCACTGTTACCATAGAGTCCTGTTACCTTTGTTTCTATTTACAGTGTGAATAGATGTCCATCATTACATTGTTGATCATGACATGCATCAGTAACACAATAAATTGTCTGAGGAACTAGCCAGCTTCTAAGAAGAAATGTGCTGTGGCTGCTAATGCCTCCAAGGAAAAGGAATTTCATGTGGGGTGAAAACTCTAGTGAAGGACACAGCAGCCAGCACAGTGCCTATGGAAAACAGAAAGCCTGTGAGGGATGAGAAAAGCGACAGTAATGGGAGACTTTGGTTTCCCTCTTGTCGATTGGGTAAAGGTAACAAGATGTAATGTAGAAACCAAGTGTTAAGGTACTCATCGATAGCTGGTTCATGGAGCAATTGATTAGCAAGCATGCAAGGGGTGCGGGTGCGCTTGGCTTTGTGCCAAGTGATGTGTAGGTCCTTAATCCTACAAACTCTGTAATGTACTTTGGCTCAGTATCATTGTTAGAGCAAGGGAGGCTAAAAAATCCATCACAGCTGTCCTCAATGTGGAGAAGGGTAATTGTGTGAAAATAAGGCAGTGTGTTACCACCAAGCTGTCATGAAGACTACTTAAGGACACTCCACCTGTTCGAAGAGATTTCAGGAAGTCATAATGATTTATTTTGCCCCAAACAGGGATTATCAGAAGTAAGAATCTGTCAAGAAGCTGAAGTTGTTTGAAGAAAGAAAGAAAAAAAAAAATAAATCCTACTCTGGCAGGTATATGTAAAGCCCAGTAAGGTACTCAAATTTTTGGTTTTGTCCTATCAACTACCAAGACAGATCCAGATTTTATAATGATTAATACGTGTTTCTTCAAATGCATCAGGAGCATGAAGCCTGCCAGAATCTGTGTAGGAGTAATAGATGATTGACGTACGAGAGGAATACTTAAACTTGTTAAGGCAAATGCAAGGACATTTCATTAATTCTTTGCATTGTTGTTCTCTGTGGAATAACCTGGGGAGATCTCCCATGCTAGGACCCTTCCTGTGGGGTACCCTTCAGAAAGTCTTTCTGAAACTGAAGTGATTGTAGAAGGTTATAGAACAAATTGTCAAAATGAATGGCAACAGATCATCAATACTATATTGTTGTTATGGTTTAGCCCCAGTCAGCAAGCACCACATTTGCTCACCCTCTAC
>BOSO01012165.1:0-166259 GCA_018403395.1 Gorsachius goisagi | reverse complement strand
GACCGATGCCCAGCCAGTCCCCAAGCAGTGATCGCTGCCTCCCAGCTTCAATACTGAGCATGATGTCATATGGTATGGAATATCCCTCTGTCTCATTTGGGTCAGCTGTCCTGGCTGTACCCCCTCCCAGCTTCCTGTGCCCCTGGCAGAGCATAGGAAGCTGAAAAAGTCCTTGGCTGGTGTAAACACTGCTTAAGCAACAACTAAAACAGTGTGCTATCAACATTATTCTCATCCTAAATCCAAACCACAGCATCATGCCAGCTACTAGGAAGAAAATTAACTCTATCCCAGCCAAAACCAGGACAACTGTGCTCGTCCAAAAACTCTAGAGGAACTCAGGCTTACAGCAGTGTGTGACCCCTGGCTTAGAGCTGCCTTTGTACCTGAGAAGCAGGAGGTGATAAATGTGATGCCCAACTTCAAGAGGTTTTCAGGGTGGTTTGGGGAATACTAGGCCTGTAAGTCTGATATAAGTACTTGGTACAGTGTAGAAACAATAATAAAAAGTAGAATTCGAGGATGTCTGGATAAGTATTGTGTACTTGGGATGGGTTAGAATGCATGTCTGCCTTGCAAATGTATTACTGTTCTCTGTAGGACTCAACAAGCTTGTAGATAAAGATGATCTGTGTGGTAGTATAGTCTACTTTGTCAGAAGCCTTTGTAAAAACCAGCTTCCTCATTGGAAGATTTTAGGAAAGCTAAGCAGCTGTGACACCAGAAGGACAGTTCTGGTATGGATAAACAGTTTGGCTAAAAGTTGGAAAGCAAGGTCAACAGTTAGCTCTTGCAGTGGCAGGAATGTGTGTTGGGACCTGTGTGCTCTTAGCTCTGCTCACAAATGACTTGGAGAGAAGCTGCTGGTGATACTAAGTTGTCATAGTAGGCCGAGCAAGGGTGAAGGCTGGCTGGGCAAGTGCAGAAGGACTTCATAAGACTGAATGGCTGGTTAATAAAATGTCAGTTGAAACTCAGTGTAGGTAATGATAAAATGATCCATGTGGGGACCAAACAACCTGCTTCTCATAAAAGATAAGTAATGAGCTGAACTCATACTGGGAAATGGGATTTCTGGTGTGAGAACCTGGGGCTTTAGTGGATAATTCTGTGAAAAGGTCAATTTACTCACTAGTGGTCAAAAAAGCAAATAAAATGTTGGGGCTTATAAGGAAAGGAGTACAGAACAAAACATGACATTACATGTAAATGTTGTTTGTCTGAATCTTGAATAATGTATGAAGCTCTGATCTCTGTATTTAAAAAATAATGTACTAGAGCTGGAAAGGTTTGGAGAAGGACAGCAAGGATGATCAAAGGCACAAAAATCTTTTGTAGGATGACAAAGTGAGCTGGGACTCCAGTTTGGAAAGAGACAGCTGAGGAGTCTCTGATATAAGTCTGTCAGAAGTGGCATGCAGAGGGTTGAATATTCACTTTGTTGAATATTCACTGTGGCTTCCAATTCAAGAATGGGTGGACATCAAATTAAGCTAATAGGAGAAAGGCTTAAAGACAAAAGAAGTTGCTTCCTTGTGCAAAGGGTAGAAGGCACATGGCACTTATTGTTACAGGATGTTGTGAACACAGTTATGTTAGTTTGAGGGAAACTGGGTAAGTTCAGGAAGGAGAAAGTTGAGGGTTACTATCCATACAGAAGCCACAGCAGCTCACATCTCTGAGCTAAAATAACAGGAAGTTGGCACAATGTTAAGGACGCCATGCTTATTTGGTACTTGATCTTCTTTAATTATGGCTCCTGCTGAATACAGGTTATGGCAGGGGGAGCTGGACTTCTAGTCTGATCTAGTACAGCCACTCTTCTGTGATGGAGCAGGCCAGGACTTCAGCTTTGAAAAGGACCATGACCTGGCCCCTGGACCAGGGATCTGCAGCAGCTCTGGTGGGCACTGCACAAAGTGTGCAAAGTACAAAAGTTCAAAGTTCAACCAGGTTCTGTAGGGTCCAGCCCCTTCACTGGCCTTTCACCCCAGCGCAGGATGGATAGCAATTGTTAGCAGTTTGTTTTCCAGTGTTTTGCAAGCGCTTTTCACAGATGTTCAGGGTGATATGTAGAGCAACTACTGAAAAACCAGCTTATGTGGATTTGGCTCATGGGTTTTTGAGACTGTTGCTCTATACTGAGCATATTGTGACCTGGGGGTTGCCCTGCAACTTGCTCTCCAGTCTCCAATTAGAATAGCAATATTCAGTGTGCTGCATAATGCTTTTGCAAGGTTTCTTTTTCTTTCAGTGTTAACTGAGATTAGATTTTTTTTTTCTTGCTATTTACTTTCATACACATCTTCCAGAGCCTTGTCCAATCCCCCTGAAGTCAGGGAGAATCTTTCCCTTGACGTCCCCAGTTTTGGAGCCAGTCCAGGAGTGTGCTCCTTGCTGTGCTATACTCTGCTTTCTGTTAACTGTAGGGAGGCAGTCCTGGAGAAGCAATTTACCGCAGCCTGCACCTGAAAGTTTTGATAGCTGAATGTGGTGGAGAGACAGGAAGCTACACAGAGGGAAAATGTGGGTTTATATTTTTCCTGTAAATCATTGGAACTGGTGTGTATTTCCATTTCTGATTTCTGGGCATGGATCCAGGAAAAGAACAGGGTAAAGTGTATGTTCATGTATTTTTTTTTTTTCCCCTTGTACAAAGAAAAACAAACACAGAGCTTATTGGAAATGAAATAGCAGCACTTTTAATCCTTTTAACCACTTTCTATTAGAAGTGAGTGAGCTGCAAAGGTATATGTGGGATGTTCAGCCTGGAGCTGAATCTGCCCTGTGATGTCACAGACTGGGAGCATCACAGAGTGATGAAGGAGGACATCAAGACAAGGTCCTGTGTTTTAGTATCCCTCTAACCATCTTGGGTAACATCCAATAACTGCACTTCATGACTTGTTGAGGTCAGGTTGCTGCTGCGTAGGTGTGAGCTATTGCATTAATGTGGCTAAAGCCTGTAGCCAGTCTGTCTTTCTGTACTCGCTCTATTTTGTGCTGGCCCATGCTTGTCCAGCTGCAGCGTGGGTGAGTGGGGCTGTTCAGATGCTCAGCAGCCATGGTCGGCTGCCCTGTCTTTGTGGACAGTGTGGATCTGCCTGCTGAGGTGCGCTAAGCTTGGGATGCTGGGCTAGGACTGCAGTGTGAGTGATATGGAGTGATTTCTGTCAGCTGCCTGACCCCAGGAACATACATACTTTTTTGTCTTTTAGTTGAGCATCTTTTTTTTTTTTTCTTTTTTAATATACTTGTCTGACTCACTGTCATTGTCCCTTGAAAACTGACGCTTTGACACCCAGCAGAACAGCCATGGTTAGTCTGCTTGATCATGGCTGTTGTCTGCACTTTCTAAGAGAGGCCACTGAAGCCCAGCTGCCGTGAGAGGCTCCTCAGAGTTGTGTTTATTCCTGTATCTTTCATTATCAGCCAGATAGTCAATTCTGCATCCTGGAAAGCTGCAGCTGGGTCTGTGAAATGCAGTCACCAGGGGCTTGCCTGTGTATCATCCATTCAAAAGCAGATGCTGGAAGCCCTCAGTAACAAATCTGTATCTTTATTTCTGGTCTTGAGCAGAGCTGCAGGTGTGACTGACTGCAGGGAAAACTAAGAGGAAGCTGCCTAATGGAAAAAAAGGTGCTTGCCAATGAAAACGAGAAAAACCTAGGAAAGCATTCCATGTCGCCAGCACAGAAATAGAGGGCACAAGTGAGGGGACCCTCAAAAAAATGGGTAAGATGGCAAGTAAAACAATTATAGAAGGAAGAGAGAAAGTAATAAGGTTTGGCAGGAAAACCAGATGTGTGGATGAAGTTACTTGCAAGGTGGATTTTAAAGGCTGGAGTAGGTACCTGGTTTTGAAAGTCTTGTCTTTGGACTTCATCTCTTCTTCTTCAGACTTTTCTTGTATGTTTTCCATGGTTTTAGCTGAAGAATGGATTTTTTTTTTTGATCTGCCAGCTAGCATACCTTCCTGTCTGGACTTCTCTATCTGGAATCTGCAGACAGTTTTCCTGCCCACATGGGAGGCCCTGGCTAATGAGGGGGCCGCGTACAGCCCCCTGTTCATTCTTTCAGGGTGGACTGAAATGCTAATTAGACAGCACTTTGCAATGGAAAGCAAGTAAAATGCATCTGCCTCTCAAGCCCTTGATATTAGCCAGCTTGCTTTTTACTGGTACATCCTGCTGTCGAATATGGCCCTGACTGGTGTTTTTCAATTCACGTCCCTATGAGTGAATATACCTTTCATACAGTGAGCTGAAATAGCGTGCTTTGACATGACAGAGCCTGTTTTGTTGAACTGCTTAATAGGAACTAAATGTTAGCAGATTCCTGTGTTAATGAACAGCTTCTAAGTCTTAGTACTAGCAATAAAGAGAATGAAATTAATAAGGACCTTTCCTGTTGAGTTAAAGGGGCTCTGAAGTAGGCTCAGTTGTCGTTCCTGCACTGTGTTTTAATGTGGCCTTCGGTGGGACACGAGGCCAGATTCACTGACTAACTAGACTGTTGACCTGTTGGAGAATGTACAGACTGGTTTTATGGCAACTGGCATAGTATTTTACAGACGAAAAGCCTGATGTCTGTCTATGCATTGAAGGGCACTCAAATGCATACTTGCTGTTCACATTAATGCTTTATTGGTCTGCCTGGCTCGCAGATCACTGCAAGAGTAGAGAGGATATCTCACTGCTAATGTTGACTCATCCCTCTCTACAATGGTCCTGAGACTGTGTACTTGAGGGGAGATGGGGCTTTTAGGCAGTTTTTGTGTCTGGCTTCCTTGCAGACACTGCCTGTGTCTGACTCACTGAAGCTCCAGGAGCTGTGTGTGAAGGAAGGCTGCGTGCCAAGGCAGGGGCTTACTGGTACATCCTTCCTTCTGTGCTTTCCCAGGACATTGGACAACTAAAACCAGCATGTGCTTGCTCTCTCTTTCCCTGCAAGGGTGCAAGGCATGGTCTGGGAAAAGACAGGTACAGGATAATTCTTTAGCTTTGTATTTTCTGCCAACGTATGAGCCAGGACAATTGATGTCTACTGGACTTGAGCATCAGAGTAGTTACTTACTGCTAGCTTACCCCTGTGCTTACAGTAAATAACCACCAGCCTGCAGTGCAATTCCCTCCTTTGGTGCCTCTGGAGCAGCTCAGGACTGTGCTATCTTTTGTTTAGGATGCAACACAGCCCTAAACCAAGTAAACATAAATTATTTTGTTCAGCTTTTCTATGGCTTTGTGCAGGAAATGGGAATGTGTGTGTGCTATACAGGTGTCTGTGGAGTCAGTTAAAGGAAGGTTTTGGAAAAAGCAGACATAAAAACTCAGAAACAGTACTAGCTGATAACTAAGCAGAATTAAATATTTCTTATGTGATATAACATAGGAAATATGTCTGAGAAATATTTTGGAAAGTGTTTTAAAGTATTCATTATGTTTCCCAAGATAGACTGAGAAGAGAGAGAATTATTTTTGATGAAACAAATTGATCTCTCATCGCTAGACATTTTCTTTCTCTAGAAACTGATGAATTTAACATCATGTTAGCTTTTGCAAATGTCATATGAAATAGATGAGGAGAGCAACTTGGGAGATAAGCTGTAATCAATCACAAGATGCCACAGTTCTCTCTTCTCTGTTGATCATCTTCCCAGAAAGCAATTTAAGGAGGGAAAGATTACAAGTATAAAGCAAGTAAAACCAAATCTCCCTTCCCTTTGTGAAGGTGGGTTAAGTGGGTCAACAGCCACCTTTTTCCTGGAAAAGAAAACCCAGAGGCTGCAGGGTGCTCTAGACTTTACTAAAACCTTCTTTCTTATTTGAATAAATGAAAACAATAATGGTGTGTAAATGGCCCATTCTGCAAGCTGCTAGTTGAACTTTTAAAGTGGAAACAAAGTCATTAGGAAATGAGCAAAATGGGAGGGTGTTGTAAAAAAAAAACCCCCAGAATTTAAGATGACACCTTGAGGTCTGATGAGATGACCATAATAGTCAAGGAAATCTTTTATAGCACCAAACTGTGTTCACACTTCTTCCAGGAATGGCTCCATTGACTCTCAGGATTTGTACCTTAGTTATGTGTAACTCTTCAGGTTTTTTATTCTCTGGTCATTTCTATTAAACAGTTACTGCCTTTTCATATCATTCACGTAGGTGGTCCCCTTCTCCCCCTGGCTCACAGCTGCTTGCTGAAGGCCAGAGCTTTCAAGGTGCTTACACAAATAAGGGAGCCACAGATGCGCCACCTATATGCCCTTTTGCAGGCTGTGTGTTCTGTGCTTTGCTCTAAGGGCACAGTGGAGGAGAAACAATGCTGCTGTGCTATGGATGGCCTTATTTTAGATGTAGCCTATGGTGAGCTTTTGAGCCTGACATTTAAAAAATGAAACAACAAACTTCTGCGTAAAGATTTGGGGAAGTATTATACATGGACTTGCACTCTGTAGTGGTTGATGCGACTCCAGCAACTTGCCTTCACTTGCTTGGGTGTGAAGTGGTTCAGTATTAGTGAAAGTCAAGCAGCTTTCTCTGCTAATTGGCATCCCCGGGGTTACTGACTTCCAGTGGGGCAGTTCACCTTTTCCCACAAGAAAAGTATTTTGGGCAGGCACTGTACACGACTGCTTAGCCTGGAAACTTCATTGACCACGTGAATTTTGCAGTCAGAAATCATGTGCCAAAGTCATGAAAATAAAGGAAATATATTTAAAACATTGCCTCTAAGAGAAAGAAAAAAGCTTTCATATCCCTGTGGTGGCTAAAATTTCAAATTTTTAGGTGGTAATTTTCTGAGACTCTCTTTAAAAATAAGAAGACCAAATCATTCACATGCGAGCCTGTGAATGTCAGAGCCAGGAGTTTTAAAGAAAAAAATAAACAGCGTGAGGTTTGTTGGGCTTGCTGCTGTGTACCCTTAGCAGGTAAATTTGTTGCCGCTAAGCTGACCTGCACAGCATGCCGGCAGCATGCCCGTGGGAGTGCTACCCCTGCGCTGGCTCCAGAATGGCCATTTTCCTCCTTACAGTGCAACTGTGCTTGCAGCTAACCTCAGATACTTGAGTTTTAACAGTTGCTATTTCTATGGGAGGGCTGCAATGTGCACTTTTTTGTTTCCCATCTTTTCCTTGACTGTAGACAGCTGAACCTACAGAAGCCTCCTAGGATGGAAGTATTGGAAAAATGCTGCTGTTAAGATAGATGGCATCTACATCTGTATGCAGACTAAGTTGTTGACCTAATAATCAATGTGATTCCTTGGATAATCCTTTCCCTGTATTTCTGCATCAAGCACTAGGGCTGATGTAATACATCTTTGACTGCTTTAAACATACAACAGTGTTGGGTCAATAAAAAAGTCAGAAAACATCTCTAAGTAAGGAAAATTCCAGTGAATGTTATTTTCTTAACTTTGGCTGCCAACAGTGTTGTTGGGGGCTCACTCTGTGTTCTGCTGTCACTTGCAATATGCTCAGATGTGTAAGGATCTTCATGTTCTGTAATGATCCAAGACCTTCTGTATCACTCTCCACTGATCTGAAAAATAAGCACTTTCAGAGGAGTTGTCATCAAAGCTAGAAAAACCTTCTGAATGGTGGAGTTTCTTTTTTTAAAAAATCCTACATAACCCCTGTGTCTGAAGCACTGGGAACGTGTGAGTTCAGTAGGCAACTTCAAACAATATCACACCACAACTTTGAGCCCTTTTACAATGACCTTTCTTTTGAAAAAAGTTTTTCTTTTATTTTCTGGTTCAGATCACAATATGGGCATATGGAAGTGTGAAGGATAACGGCCAGCAAGGTTTCTAAATTTTTAGATATGTAGTCAGAGAGATTGGAGTGAAGGAATTTTGCTGAAGCTGGAAGACAGGAAATGAAATGGAGATGTGGCTAAACCATTTTCACTAGAAACTGTGAAACAATCTCAGTTTGCATGACAAGTCTTCAAACTACCTTATTAAGCCTGCTGACAAAGATAACCAGAAAGCACGTACCAGACATTACACATCTGACTTTTTGTCCTCACATATTCTTCAGTAAATACAAGAAACAAACAATAGGAGAGAACCTAAACAGGGAGAACCTAAAACTTCTTTTATAGTATCATAGAATAGTTTGGGTTGGAAGGAAGCTGTAAAAGTCATCTTGTCAAACCCCCCATGCAATGAGCAGGGACATCTTCAACTCAATCAGGATGCTCAGAGTCCCATCCAATCTGACCTGGAATGTTTCCAGGGATGGGGCATCTACCACCTTTCTGGACAACATGTTCCAGGGTTTCACCACCCTCACTGTAAAATGTTTCTTCCTTATATCTAGTCTAAATCTACCCTGGTTTAGTTTAAAACCATTACTAAATGGTAATTAGTACCTAATTACTAACATCTGCCTAAAACGTCTGCCCCCATCTTTCTTATAAGCCCCCTTTAGGTACTGAAAGGATGCTTTAAGGTCTCCCCAGAGCCTTCTCTTCTGAAGGCTGAACAACCCCAACTCTCTCAGCCTTTCCTTGTAGGAGAGGTGCTCCAACTGTCTGATCACCTCCTCTGGCCCTGCTCCAATAGGTCCATGTCTTCCCTGTGCTGAGGGCTCCAGAGCTGGATGCAGTACTCCAGGTGGGGTCTCACCAGAGCAGAGGGGCAGAATCACCTCCCTTGATGCTGGCCATGCTTATTTTTGATGCAGCCCAAGGTACAGTTAGCCTTCTGGATTGCGAGCGCACATTATCGGCTCATGTCCGGCTTTTCATCCATCAGTACCCCCAAGTCCTTCTCCACAGGGCTGTTTGCAATCGCTTTATCTGCCCGCCTGTATTGATACTGGAAGTTGCCTAGATGCCGGTGCAGGACTCTGCACTTGGCCTTGTTGAACCTCACGAGGTTACACAGGCCCGCTTTTCAAGCTTGTACAAGTCCCTCTGGATGACATCCCTTACCTCAGGTGTGTCAACCATACCACTCAGCTTGGTGTCATCTGCAGATTTGCTGAGAATTTCACTTGATCCCACTGTCTGTGTTACTGATGAAGTTATTAAAAAGTACTGGTCCCAATACAGGCCCCTGAGCGGCATCACTGATTTCAATCTGGACATTGTGCTGTTGACCACTACCCTCTGGATGCAACCACCTGGATGCACTCTATGGAAAGTGTCCTTAAAGATTTGCCAGCTCTGTTCTCCCTTGTCCATGAGGGCAGTTTTCCGGGGGTCCTATTGACTAAGTCCTTGAAGAGCTGGAATTTTGCTTTCCTAAAATTCAGGGTCCTGACTTTACTCTTTGCCTGACCCAGACTGGGCAGACTGAGATATTTTCCTTTTGATGTACGTGCCTGTGTGGTTACTGTCATGAAGTGTCAGTTTAACCACGATTTCTCTGTTGGAATGTGTTTGCTCTCTGGTTCATCCTCTTGGTAGCAGCATACACCTGCCTAGCACTCCTGAGATGCTCTTCCTACTAATTGTCCTCCTGAAAGATACCACAGGTTGAAGCTTGTCCATGAAAGTGAGGAGCAATATCCCCCTAAACATGTAAATTGTTTGTATGAGCTTGACCTCAGGACTGAAGGCATGTTGGCATGGAAAAGCTGTCATCACGTCTTTGGGACGTTTTACCTTCAGTAACTTTCTGGTGGTGCTATGGGAATTTATAGCAATCTCACTGTGGTGACTGATTAAAACCGAACTGAAATGATACATATGAATATCACAGAAGCATAGCTAGGGGTCGCTTAGCAATGTGGAATATGAACAGAAAGTATTTCAGGGGAAAAAATCCCCAAACTTCTATTTCTATAAATAGGATTCACAAATATGTAGCAGGAGCAAATTATTTTCAGCCAGACTCCAGATAGGATAAAGGAAAAGAAAGGAGGTTCAGAGATGTTTGCTCCACTCTGCCACTGGAGAACAGAAACCATTGGTAAGGATTAGGTATGGGGCTACCTAGTACCCAGACAAAAAATATTACGGGTAAATAAAAGAATGTCTTTTACATGAGATTTGAAAGCTGTAAATACCTTTTAAAACTCAGAAGACTGGGCTAATAGAGCAGATGCTGAGAAAAGCAGAATCATGACTGATTTCTCTCAGACACAGAAGCAATTAACAAGCTATACCATAAACCGTTCTCTGGCTGGTACAGCTTCCTCCTAGCCTATATTCCTGTTTGGAGAAACTTGTGCAATTACAGATGAGATTTTCTTTTAACACTTTAGCAATGATATTTCTCTACAGAGTAATTTGTATAAATATTCTTCCTGACAGATGTTTAGAGGAACGTTCGTGTGCTTTCACTCACCTACTGGGTTTAGTCACTGCATGTTTCTTGACCCTTTTCCTCCTCATTATCTGGTTTTCTTTTCTCCGTGTTCCAGTATTCATTTACCTCTTTGTGGAGTGCGAGACACGAATGGCACTTTTTCTTAGGGGGCTTATTTCCAAGATCTCTTTTATTTGTATCTGTGCCTCTCCTTTTCCTTTGATTAAGTTCTATCATATCTGAATGTCTCAGCATCTCCCATATTCCCTTCTGATAAGTAACAGCTTACTGCTTAAAAAAAGGCCCTTTAGTTATGACTTTTCCTGCCACTATCATACTACTCTAATTACTTTCTCTACAGACTTCTTTCTTTTACTTGGAAAGTCTCCCTGTCTTGTTCTCTGTGTCATTGCGATCTGCTTGCCTGCTGGATCATTCTCTGATTGCACTAGGAAGGTAGTGTATACTCAGAAATATGCTACAGACTTGTATATATATACATGTGTAGCACTGCATAGGCAGAACTGCTTCCTGTTCATCTCTGAGCATCTGCTGTGCATCTCTGAAGTCCCTCAAGTTCCTTTGCGGGTTCTCTGATTTTGATTTTTTCCCCCCTCCTTTCCTTTCAAAAAGCTTCCAATATTCGTGCTTTTCCCTTTCGAATCTTCATTCTATATTCCTGTGTGTCTCAACTCTCATGTTCTTTTATCTTGCTGTCCAGTCCAGGTTCTGGAGATCCTGCCAATAAAATGACTCTGGATGTATCTGGTCTTTAACACACTGACTGTTATTATTGAATATCTCAGCAGTGCAGCAACAAGAATCTGTCTCTTACTTGGAGCTTCAGCTACTGGGTGCTGCCTTTCCATAACTTTAGCTCATCTATTTGTGCCTCATCTCAATTATCTTTTCCCTCACCTCCTTTCTTCCTATCTTAGTCTATGATTGTATCTTGCTTATGATCTTATCTCTCTAACTAGCTTTTAATATTCTAAATAAATTTGAGATAAAAATTGTTAGTCTGTATTTAAAACTCTCTTCAAATACATTGCTATATAACATCTATAACATCTTTATTCCTGCAAAACAGCAAAGCACAGCATACAGACACGCACTCAGTCCAAGGATGTCTGAAGTGCAGTCACCTCTAGAATGAAATACTATGACTGTTAAACAGCCCACAAATACCCTGCACAAAATAACAGTCTAATGTCTAATACCCACTTGACACTGGGGAGGGAATTTTAGTGCAAAGTATGTATCTACACACAGTGGAGCTGTTAAATTCCCCCAAAGTGACAAGAGGTACAACAGTGACCCTGTCCATGCCTATTATCTGCTTTGTAGAGATAATATTTACTATTATAAGTATTGGGGATAAAGCCTTTGAACTTTAAAATGTGAAAAATTGATCTGATGAAAAGTTAAACATAGGTTTATAAGACACTTCTTGGATTAAATTAGATGCAGAACATAAAGCTAGACGTTAATGGTGCTTCTTCATGTGCTGATCAGTCCCACACTGATTGTCTGATGATACTGATGAGAACATAAAAACAGAGGAATTAAAGAACCATTTGGAAGAATAAAAGCATTAAAGGAGGAAACTATGTATTATTGAAGGTCTAGGCCCTGGTCCTGCAAAGTGCTACTCATTTGTCTAGCTGCAGACAGCTAATTCAGCTGAAACACTGAAGCTACTCATAGTGCTAAAAATTAAGCATACATGAAAACCTTTGCAGGTCCAGGGCTGATTGAAATAGGGTGTAAAGATCTAGTTTTAGGATAGAACAGAGAGAAAGTAAAAGGTGGTCAGGCATCCTGAAGTATAGTTTATACATATATATTCTATGCTTCTGTCCTAGTCATAAAACGTGGGGGTTTCGATCTCTAACGAATATTGAAAGTCTTTCTACAAACACAAAGTGCATCTGGGTTGTGCCCTGATAACTTTTACTTTTTAAATAAGCACAATGGATGGAAGGTGGATGGTAGAGCATGGTAAATTAGCTAAGCTTAAAACCTCAGGACCCTGTGGAGTATTTACCTCCAAAATGAAGACGTGCTGCTGGTTCTGTAACGCTCAGCAGGGACTTCATCTCTCCTGTCGTGGAAGGCGCTTGGATACCATGGCAAGATAAATTCAAAAGAGTAGGTAAGAAGCAGAGGCAAGGAGACTTAAACAGATAAATACCAAAACCATGACACAGGTCCCAGTGCTCTCATTATAAACCATGTTCGCTCTCTCTATATAGGAAAAAATTATGTGGGAATGCAGTAATTTTTGGCCTTTGAAAGCTGTGGGACTGTCTTGCACCTAACTAAATGCTTACATGCCAACTTGCTCCCTCAGGGAAGCTGGCCTTCAGTTTTCTTATGGCTGTTTTCGTTTTGCTGAAGGAAGGACTTCCCATTCAGAAAGGTCCAGTGTGTGTTTTCCACTTGTTTCAAGCAGCTGCTAGTGTGCTCTTGCTTAATTAATAGTAAGTGAATATTTCTTCTTAGAAACAAGGTATTGAGAGTCCAAGGAAATTTTTACGTAATAAAAATTCGTGTATCTGGAGAACAAGATACTTGAAAATCTGTGCAAGCAAAGAGCACGGCTGAGATAGACAACAGCACAGGGCTGCAAAAAATTCACCAAAAGGGATCTGAACTGTAAGCACTTGATAAACAATGAATGAAGTGAGACACAGTAAATAGAAACAGCACCTGGATAACTGCATGCTTTAGGAATCACAAAAAGGAAAACAGTGTAGGTGATGATTTTTAACACAGCATTCTCAGATTACTGGCCTTTATTTTTTTAATAACTACCTTTTTGATCATGGTGTTTTCATATTGCAAATTATAGCTGAGCTGAAAATGCTCAGATTTTGTAGGATTACACTGCCCCAGGTATGCAGTTAGGATTCTACTGATAAGGATCTCTTTTAAAGCAATAATGATCTGAAATCCTGAGCTGTTAAATGGGCTCATTTCTTATGGAAACTAATAGAAATTGCAAGTTTTCAGAACCTGGTTGTGCAGCAAATCCTAAGATTATATTTGGCTTTCTTTGCTCTGAACATGGGAAAATCCCCAGAGAAATCGACTGTATGAGAATGGATGGCTGCAACAGGCTGTTAAGAAAGAAATGCAGAAGGCAAAACACCAAACAGGCAGATGTGTAAGGGCTTGGATGGAAAAGAGAAATGAGCCTGGCAGAGAATGGATACAAATTATTGTAAACATGATAAAAACATGAATAAAAAGAGGTTATGAGAACAGAAAAGCATGTAGGAACAGAGGCTATAGTTCAGCCAAGATACCTGTTCTAGAATTTACAGTTAGAAAAAGAAATAAACCGTGCTACAGAAGAAAAGAGAGAGAAAAGGAATTTTAATGCAAAAAATCTGTTTGTATGTGAATAAACTGAGTTTGTTGAACGTGGAGACAACTTAATTGGCAACATCATTTACAGGAATGAACTAAGCCAAACTTTTAAAAAAGTTTTGTCTGCTGACCACTGCCTTGAGTGCAGTGGTCTGCTCAGCCACTGCCTTTCTCCACCTCTGCCAGGAGAAACCCTTCTGGATGTGAAATATTTTAATTCAAGATTGTGAGCAATTCACAGTGATCAGCTTTTTGTGGGCTGTGGCTACTGGCTGCTTCTTGCAGGACAACTAATTATCTGCTAGGGGCACATCTTCACCCTTTTAGCGATCTGCTGACTTTCTTTATCCAGTGTTCTGCTGTCCTGATTGCTCAAAGGTCACAATTTGACTCACGTTTTAGGTATGTTTTAGGAATGCATGTGTTTAGGAATGGTTTAAGAATTACTCTTTTTCTAGCCACCAAGACTTAGCAGTCTCTTAGGTAGAAAACTATGAGGAGCTATGCCAGAAAGGCCTGCTCTTTACAATGTATTGATTTTTCATAGGTTAGACAAGGGAACAAGCAAACAGACTGTCTTTCATTGGTAGGCTTGGCGAAGGGAAGTCTGCAGAAAACTCTGGCCAATAAGCTTATATTTCTTCTCTAGATAAAGTCTGATGGAGATGTTTTCATGCCCTGCATCTAAAGGCTGCTTTAATATTAGAAGTCAGGAAATAATCTTCTTGCCCACAATATGACACTTGTATCTGCCTAAAGAATATTTCTGAAGAAAATACCTCCTTAAAAAAAGATGGGGATTATAACTAATTGTCTTTTTTACATTTAAAGGATAGTTCAGTCTGAAATATCTTCTATTTTTCATCAGAAAACCCCAAATCCTCATAGTTTTCATTCTGAGACTGACTTCCCATTTACCCTGTCTGGTGGCCTGAGGCAAAATGTTTATGTTTTGGGCTGCTGGAAACAAAAGTAGTTTTGATTTTTGATAACAAGTTGAACTTCTGCATGGAGCAGTTTACTGGAAATAATGTTTCCCCACTTATTCTTGTGGAAGAGGTCTTTGGCTCAGCTCCCATCAGGTGTAAACTCTTGTAGGTTCAGCCTGGTACATGTCTAACCAAAACAAATACATTGATGGAAAATCATGCTGCTTTAAATCACTGCTGCTTTTAAAAAAAAAATCCTATCACATTATTGAATCATAGAATCATTTATGTTGGAAAAGACCTTTATTGGTTACTTAACCAGAGCAGCATTTTGACAATTCTAGACTTTTTTTGTTTTGTACCTCAGTTTCCTCTTTTTCATGTGTTTGAACTTTCCCCATGGCTCCTCATTATGTTTGTAGCAGTTCCTACTTGTTAAAAGTCTGTGCTTTATCCCTATTGCAGAGTTATGGAAAGCACTCGCCTTCTGGCTAGAAAACACTGTGTGTCTCGTATATTTAATCAAACAGGGAACAGGCTGAAAGAGTTATAACTTACCACCTACACTCTTCTGTTAACAACGGAGAATTCTTCATTCTGTGAATGTACAGTTGTCATGACAGCTGACCTACAGTGGTATAAACTAAAATGATGGACAACAGTCATGCAAAGTAGTTCATCTTGATGTTAGAACAAGATGGCAAAGTAAGTCTGCTACTGGAGTAAAGATTGACCCACTAGGAATTTCCAGGATGATTATTTAGCAAGGTGCTTTTTCCATGTGCTCCAATATGGTTTTGTTTAGAACTGGTCTTTTCTCTTTCTTTTAGGTTTTCTTGCTGGCATCACTTTATCAGGATGTCTGTCTCCCAAGGGCCTAATCTCTCAAGGTTTTGAAATGGCTTTGAGAGTTGAAAATTCTGAGCTCATCTCAGTGGTACTCAACATTTTACAGAATTAGATACTGGATGCATAAAATGTACATTGATGCACCTGCATTCCCCTTTAAGAATGCCAGATTTCAGGAATTTCAAGAATTACATTCAGAAAATTAAGACTGTTGTCAAGAATAACATTTGGAAATACTGTCTGCTCTTAAATGCAGACACAAAAATCACAAAATTATTTACAGGCGTAACCGCTAAGCATTGTAATTACTGTAGATCTCTTCATCAGAACTACCCTTGACATGACTGAGAGCATCGGTGGTTAAAATTATTTGGAGAATGTGGGAAAGTATCTGGGAGACAACTCCCAGATTCAGAGCCATTTGTGGTACTATGGGATTGCAAGGGTTTTAAGGGAATACCTATTGAATCTTTCATGAGTACAATGTGTGGGTGTGGGAGGCAGGAGGCTTACCCCTTCCTCTTAATGTGCCACTGAATACCCAGTACTCTCATACTCAGTACTTAATGAGGGCGAAAAATATAAAAAGCTGAGTTGACCGTGAGGAAAACCCTTCATTTACTGGGAGCATTGCTCATGGTAATTTTCTTGGCTTCTTTGTTCACAGGAATAATAATCCTGCATAGCTGATAACATTTCCACAGGTCATTCTGGAAAAAAATCCTTATACATTTGAATGATATATTTTTTACAGGCACCCGGGTAAGACAGATTCAGTAAGGCAAACAAAGAAAGGGTAAAAGTGACCAAATGTGAAGCTGAGAAAGTCTGTCTCCTTCTCTCGCAACTGCTTCGCAAACTTCCAGGGCAAGGCTGCTCTTCTTTCATGTTTCACGATAAACAATTTTTGGCAACAGAAACACAGCAGTCAGTGCAAAAGAGCCAGTGCCTGACAGGGGGAACCACTGTTTACCTAGAAAGCTCAGCCTGGCCAAGGCAGTGGAAGTGAGCTCTGTAGGCTGTAGACTATGTACTTACATTCTGGAGCTGCTTTTATCTGAGAATGTCATTTTTGATAAATAGTGCCCATTGTATATTGGGAAAAATCGTGATATTTGGGGAAATTGAAGGCAGTGAGCACTGGAGAGGAAAAAAGAATATTGAAAAGAAACTTTAATTATGTTGGATTCAGTTTTTGAGATGGAAAATAGCAGCATTATCCATCAGATAGTTGACCATCCATCATTCCTGTTCATCCACCCTCACCACTGGAACATTCGAAATGCATGGTTAAAGTGCCAAAGAGACACAGCTACAAATATCCTCTGGAACATTTAGGAAATGAAGAAAGTGGGTTATATATCTTTAACTCACTGCTAAGAGCAGCTAAAACAAATGGCTTCTTATTAGATCCAGTTAGTATTGTACTGCTACTTTTAACTTGCCCAAACTTTGTGTCTTGAAGTAGAGCATGATTTCCACTTCAGGCAGAGAAATACTATGTAAGAAAAGGTTTAGACCTTTACAGGTTTTAGATGTTATTCCTTGACCCTGGATTTGAAAACTTGCCCAACATGCTCAATGATTTAATGTTAATTACAAATTTTTAAATTGCTATGCTGAGATTGGTGGTAGCTAAGACCTTTTGCACATGGAGAATACCGTCCTAGTATTTGGTTTTTAATTATTTTTGTCCAAACCCAAGATGATTCGTAGTCATGAATGAGATCCTTTGCAGAGAATCACCTTAGCCAGTGGTGAATCCCCTCCTGGAAAGATTTTAGTAGACATTAAGATATAAATTTCATGCACTGTGCTCTGATGAACACAAGAAACATCTGTAGATACTATTGAGTATTATAAACAGAGAATACCGATTATCTTAGGAGTATTAAGATTTGAGCCACTAATCAGCCCATAGAGGATTTTTATTTCAAAATGCAGAATATCCTGGATCTGTGACTAACAGGTTTTATCAAATCATTTGAAATGAAGGAAGCTTTCTAAAAATAGCTGAGTCGTAAGCCCAGTTGAAGCACGGCTCTGGTGAATAATTAAAAACATTGCTCTGAACTGTAGCATTTTTAATAGTCACAATGCTGCTACTGTGGATATGTTGATAATTGCTGTTCTACAAAACTGTCAGACAGGAGCAGAAGTGAAAAACAAGAGAGAGAGGCTGAGTGGCACAAACAAACCACTTAGAAGTCACCTGGTTAATAACCTTGAAAAAGTTGGCAGAAACAAAATCATGATTCAATTATATTTAGTAAGTAAAAAAACAACTATAGGTGTTAATTGTTCTTTGGATATAGAAAATGGAGTGATTTGTTGACTGTGAAAATAAATGAAATAATTCTGTGATTAGAAATGATGATATTGTCAGTAAAATCTGAGCAGTGCAAATGTATTAACAACTCTTACTTTTGTCACCGGAGTGGTGCAAGCAGTACCCGAATGTTTGGATGCCAGTCCTGGGATTGTGATGAAGCATTGGCATCCCAGCTATCAAGTCCAAAGTCGTGCTCTTCTGGTAAAGGTACTGGCAAATACAGAGCTTTGAAATTTTACTCCAGATAGACCATTACATTTCAGATTCCAAAACAGAAAGCAACTAGTGTTCATTAAATATCAGATATTGAAGAATTAGTTTTCTTTTTATTGGCAGAGCAGTCTCACAGTTACTGCTACATCTGAACACCAGTAAGGGTTATAGCTTCATTTTGTTAAATAAAATAGATGAGGAGAGATGAAACAGTTTAAACAGGTTATATGAAGGCTGGGATTTGAACTCAAGTCTTTACAGGTCACTCTTTGATCTGTCCTGCTTTTGCAGTCTCAGGTAAACAAACGTAGTTGTATCGACAGTAGGGGAAATTAGTACTACTGCTTGCTCATTTTCCAAGTTACAGTATTTTCCTTCGCCCCCCTGGAAAAAAATCAGAGAGTCTTTTAGGACAACCTTACTCACACAGCCAGCGTTAAAACATCCACATGAGAAAGAGGCTGCTTTCTTTTGCTTTATTTTATTCTAAGTAACTTGCTACCTTGCTTCCTTATGAGAGTCAGTGCATATTTAGAGGTTTTGATTCTGCTGTTTCAGTTAAATGACCTCTGCACTTCATCACTGCATTTCTCAAAGAGGTCAGGACTGGAGACAAGGTATTTTGTTGTAAGTGCTTTGCAGCAGTAGTGGAAGGGCAAGAAAAAACAAATGGGTTCATTGACAGCATTAGTGCCTCCACTTCAAGTACAAATTGCTTATAATCCATCTATGCCTCTAGTGTCAAGGAATTATTTGTTTCAGAAGTAGTAGTTTAAGGACATGATATTGGGAGGTACCTGAGTGGAAAGACAGAAGATAAAAATTTAATGGAAATGTAAACATGACTGAAGTCTCGGCGAACCTTCATTTCTTTTAATTTTCTCCCAGTGATATTGGTAGAATGGGACAGCTTGACTTTATGGTACAGTTTTTCTGAAATCTGGACAATTTTTTTTTCCCCACTGGAAACAGAAAAAAATTTATTATGTATCATTAAGCAGAAGGGCAAAATTCTGTTCTGCCCATATGGAACAAGAACCTCTCCCGATGTGCTAGGTCAGGATCAGTTCCTGTGAAGACCCACTAAAATGACTTTGACAGCACCAGATCAAGCAATCCGTTCCCATTGGTACAATCTTGAAGTTTACCAGTGGTGTATAGCAAGATGTCTGAATTAATGCCTATAAAAGCCATCCAGTCACATAATGCTACTTAGGAAATGTTCTTGCTTTAACTGTTAGCTTAAAATATTTTTTTTCTAGGCTTAGGCGACAGATTTGTATTTACAAATTTACAGGATTGAGCTTCCCATTTGGTAGCTAACAATGGCCTTGTGGTCTTTATGTACTGTCCAGGGATATAATAAAAAAAATATTAGGGGCAGAAAAAAAAAAAAGTCTTATATCCCTTTGTTGAAGCAGCAAATCTACCTGCAAATCTAAGAACCTGTGAGGCTTCCTTTCATAGGAGCGAAGTCCTGATCATTTCCAGTCACATCAATGGCTGAGTTATCTTTTAGGACACATTAACAGATTCCTAGTTTAACATTCACTTCTAAAGTGTTTCTGTTGGATCAGGTTAGACTCATTAGAAGGTAATCAGGTTTGTTGCTCTTCTTTTTTAACACTGGTAACATATTTTTTTCTCCTTTCTTTATGATCCTGTCTTAGTGCCACGTGCATTTTCACCATGTCCTAGTTCTTGATGGTTCATCTCAGAGTACCCTGCGGAAAATATCGACCAGACTGTAGGTACTATAGATAATTTAATGAACACGATCCAGATGATTATAACTTCATGGCTTCTTACCTGAAATGGTAGAGAAGGGCTTGCTTTGCTGATTTTGGAAAGTATGGTTAGTGCTCCTGGATCTCTTGAGAACAGAAAAAAGAAGTGATCAAAGAATTTGAGAACCCTGTAAGGGTTTTGGCAAAGGACTGAGAACTGGCTGAGGAGGAGAGGAAACTTGAACAGAGAGTAGCTGAGGGCCAGGTCAGGTAGGATGGATAAAGAACCCAAAGCTGAACAAGGAACAGACAGTAACCAAAAGCACCCAGGGAAGGTGTGTTTGGATCCAGCTTACCACCATGTCCCTTTCCTGCCTGAGTGAGAGAGCCAAGAGTCACAGTGCTGATTTTTCTATTGTAATCACAAAGAGTCCTGGTTACAACCTCTGCTTCCTTCCAACTTTGAAAAAGGCTCCAGCCTCACTAGTCATACGTGATTATTGACTGGGGATATTGGTTGGGGGACCTGCATTTCTCCTCATTCATCTCATGATGCACAAAGCAATGGGTTGCTGGAAAACAGATTATTTATTTCTTGCATTAAATCTTTCTTTTTGATGTGGCATTGGGCAAAAATGATCAAAAATTGAGATGAATAGTATGCTATTCTGGGAGGACAGAAATTTTCTAGCTTATTTCTCACAGTGATATGAGGTGTAGGTAGCCCAGCAGACTACAGTACTGGTGGGCATTTACACCAGCATGGGACCTTGCGTAGACCCTGTGGAATGGGAGAGAACTTGAAAGAAAACATTTTCCTACAGTCCTTTCATGATATGTGACTGAGGGCTGTTTCCAGACTGTACTATAGATAGATGGTTCTTCACATGTTCTACTATTTAGTGCATTTCAGGACTGTGTATGCCTGATCTTCTACTTGTGTTGAACAGACCAGTGAGCATCTCATCACCATTAATACCTGACAGATGTCTGAACTTTGCTAGTGCAATAAAACCAGAAACATGCATAATGGACTTCTGGACTGCTCCCTCTCAATTGCAGCTATGAGATATTCTATAAAAGGACCAGCTGCTGGTCTGCCAGAGGAGAAAAGCTATAGCTTGGAGCTACCACAATTAATTCCCTTGCTAGCTTATAACTAGATCCCAGATGTACTGTAAGAAAACCCAGACTAGAATCGCTACTAGAACAGGTTATTGGGAGGGAAGCCAGGGTGTGCCTAGCCAGGGATGGGAAAGTCTGCTTTCTGTGCTTTACAGCCCTATATACTACAGCATAAAAAAAGGAGGGAAGACTCATTTGACTGACTGGCAAAATACAAATCTGGCAGAGAGGAAGCAGACCTGATTTTTTAATGACATAAAGCCCTACCTTAACCAAGTTTTAAAAAACCCCATGATTTTATTTTTAAAGTAAGCTTTCAGAAATGCCTTGTACAAAAGCAAAGGAAAGAATGCCAAGGCTCATTTTCCCCTTTCCATTTCATCATTAAGGTATACAGGCAGTTTCTGCAAGCATTGAAGTGAAGGGAACATCGACAATATTCAGCAAAGGGGCAGGCTTGAATCAAAACTTAAGTCCTAAATCCTGAAGGCATAGAAGAATTTTAAACCAAAATCAAGCCTTTTAGCTTGGATTAACAGCTGATTAAACCAGTAGTTAAACAAGTCCTTGGCATGCAGTGCAAGAGAAAGAGATGATATTAAAACCACTATAAAAAATTATAAGAAAAGATGTCTGAATCTCACGCTACGTAACCTTATCCTTCAGAATGTTAGCACAGCTTTTATTGCACAGGCAGACATTTTCATTTTTAAAATGGCCACAGCTGAAAGGTTAGAGTTGGGGAGAAGCTTTCCCCAGCTTTTAAGAAACACCTGTCCCCACATGATAGAACTTAGCACATTGCTGAAAGAGATTTGACATTTCTGGCAAACAGTAAGCCAACTCAAAGAGAGGAGGGGACACAGACATCTGAACCAACTGAAATTTTGTGCAACTTTCCTCAGTGATGTGCCCCTGTAGGAAGAGGAGAGGAAAAAACATTTCCGTAGAGCTACGTCACTGTCAGGAGGTATCCTTAGCTGAGACTATTCCTTCTGGGGGTGCCTTGTTACTATTTACATCCCTTATGCAGGAATAAAATGACACAATCTTGGATTTAGGGAAGATGGATTACCACTGAGTATTTTACTTGATTCAAATAAAAAGCTAATTTGGTCAAGTGTTAGAAAACACTTGGATAAACCGGAAAACATTCAAAAGAAAAACTTGTGATAGAAATCTGTCCTTTTGAATATGACTGAAGTATTATTTGCAGTGGTGACCATTCACTTTGGTATTTGTTCACAGTGCTGTGGCATGTCTTGTTGATGTTTAGATAGGGATCGATACTTTAGCAATACAGCACTCAAAAATGAATGAGGAGTCAAGTCCTAAGAAGATGAAAAGTCAGACAAGCTATGTTTTGGGTCAAAATAATGGTGACCAAAGCCTAATTTTCCCCCAGTATTTACACACATAGTTTCTAACCAAAAGAGGTGGGAGCTGAGATCTAGTATGAGCAGGCTACAATTTCTGTTTAATTTCGGCTGAGCCACTGAGGGTAGCGTGGCATAATCTATGTGTTGAGAGCTGTTATCCTGGAAGGACACAGTAGGTTTTTTTCTTTAAATTCGTGTTTCATGCTCAGACTCTACATCATTCAGGTAATTTTAGCATCTGCATGCCTCTCTGACCTGGATGAGGCAGATGTTTGGCGACTGCTGTAATAGTATCGCTGTTCTTCAGTGAAAATGTTTCCTTTGATTTGTGGTGCAGCAAATAGCTTATCAGCGCCTGGCACAGAATTGTTATCTTTATCTCTTTGTAGATGTGTGTCCTCTCTAAGCCTAATGGACATTTCAAATCAGTGAGTACTAACATAGTTTGACAAAATAAGCTGAATATCATAATAAAAAAATGATTGCTACTGGTCAGGATATTATAGCATTAGTCACCTTCCACTTTCTGATGTTTTAATGCCACTTTCAATGGTAAATAATGAGGGATGGCAGAAAACAATGCATTGCTGCCAACAGAGTGCAGTGGTTATCTGATCCCAGTATTAACAACTGTGCTCAGACCATTAATATCAGTATTTGTCCACAGCTCCACGGTGGTAAGGCAGCCAAGGCATTGCCCATTCTTTTTTTTATAGTGACAAATGCAGCCAAGTGCAGCTTTTCAAATCCTCCTGTGGAACATTGACTTGTCAAAGATGACCACTGTACCCGAGAACCGCACACTGTACTCTTCACAATAATTTTCTTCTTTTCATCAATAACGTATTATAGGAAACTGAAGCTGGAATTTCTCTGGATTTGCACCTCACGACTGATAATAAGCTCTGTTTGAAGGGTTATATATGAGCTTTCTCATGTGTTGATTTGCTGGAGTCTAATTTAAAATGTTACCTAATGATTCATTTTTTTCCATCTGGACACTTCTCAGATGGCCGTGTATCTAGTTACCTCTTTTCATAAACTTGCAAGAGTTTATTAATCTTTGATATGTCTCTGCTGATCTCAAATGTACTTGAAGTGTGTTGTGGGGAAGAGACTAAGCAAAAACCCAACAGATGTCTAAAATTCTTGGAAATCAGGCATAAAAGCCTGCATCCTTGTAAGGCCTCCCCCATGTCTCTCTAGCTTCTGCGTCTTCCATTTCACAGAGAATATTGCAAATGTTTATCTAAGTTTGTTTTTTTGAGGAAAAAAGTTATAGGAATTTTGCTGCTCAGTAATCCTTGGTAATTATAACTCAGGATGAATTTCTCCATGTGGTTAAGAGTGTAGCCAAGATAAAGTGTGAAGGACAGGCTTCAGGATATGTATTCTGGTAGGGTATAGCAGTGGCAGCAGCAAGCCAGAGCGTTTCCTCTCTGGGCTATCTGCAGAGAGGGGGCAGCCCACCAAATACGTAAGTAGCACCTTCCAAGCACCTACTGCAAGACTACATATGCCCCAATTCTTGGAAGATATTGCATATTTGTAATGCCAAAAGCAATATTGAAATAATAACTTTATTATCCTACTGTCTTAGCAGTTATATAACTACTTACTAGGCAGTCATATACTTAGGGACCAGATAGACAAACTGACTTGGGACAAAATTATTAAAATTAAAAGCTGAAACTTTAACATTTATTTACATAAGGTCTCTGCCTGTAGGTGGTTAATCAGGATTTGGCTGAATGGTGAATAGTCTTTATTTCCTCCTGTGTTTCTTGTTTGGGGATCATTATGTATCCCCTGTTATCAGCAGGTAAGCCAAGTTTGCTGTTTTAGTCAGGGAGAAGCACTCTGACCTGGCTTATCAGGTCGTTTGGAGGTGTAAGAGTTTTTCTTTTTCTTTTTGCTTCTTGGACAGTCCTGAGAAGCAACATGGACTTTGATTCTCCTCCTTAAAAGAATCAAAGCTTTTCTATTCTCACAAGTGAGAAATACCTGCAGATTTGTAGCACCACAATGGTAACTTCTGTCTTTTTTGTGATTGTACTGCGTCTATCGGGTTGTTTTATCCTATATCCAGTTGTGCTTCTGTTTCAGAGTAGGTTATCTATAATACAGTAACATTTAGCTTTTCACTTCTCTTTCATATACAGTCATTTGGGACACGACTTCTTTGTTACATTTCTGGAAGTATGTGTTGTTGAAGTTTGTGGGAAACCTTTTGCCCAGCAGTTGGTACACCTTTCTTCCAAAGTTTAATTAAAGTGTTTGACTTTCTGTGTGTCATGTTTCACTTCCCCAGAAAAGTTTCGGACTCTATGAGGGTGAATTGTGATCCATTATTGGATACTAATTCTTTTGGGCTCCACTCTGTGGGAAACTGCGGACAGGAAAGTAATTACAGTAGCAGGTGTGACTTGTGACGTAAGTGCTGTTCCTGGCCATTTGTTGAAGCAATCTCTCAGGATGATGGCAAAGCAGGAGTCAATGGCACATGAACAAATAGGTCTTTGATATCAGTAGCAAACGTTCTCTGCAATGAATCATGTAAAGGGACAGGCTGCAATGATGATGCATAAGTCTCTGCTGTCTTGCCAGGAGACTGACAGTACAGGTTCTATAGTTGCTCCTTTGTTCTCACAATCCATCAACATGAATCATAATCCAGATGTGTAAGTTATGGCAATATATTTGTAAATTCTCTAGAATAATAAATCGTTGACCAACTTGCATCACAACTTTCTGGTGGGGAAGGGTTGCACTGGAGTTGAAACAGTAGGTGGATAGAGCTGGACAACAGGGTTTGGAATTAGCAGATCTTGTGGGCAAGATGCCATGTCGTTTTTGTTGGGCTGGACATAATAAGCAAGGAATACTTAATGGCTCTTTTGTAGATGCCGAGGAATGTGCTTGTTATTTGTGCAACTATGCCTGTATCTTTGGATACACAGTGAAGGAAAACCACATGTGGCAAGCACTGAGTATTCATGTTTCTAGTTCTTGGTCTGTACTCCATATTGTACTTACATAGATACAGCCTTCTGCAATACTGGATGACTTGCATTAGTGCTGGTCTGAACCCTTGTTTAGTGCTCTATAAATTACTGCACTAAGCTGTAACCCTAAGTTGGGCTCTCTGTTGTTGCTACACAGAAGCACATGCTTTTGCTCTAAAATGGAGTGCTTTCCTTGGTTTCTTCAAATGGTCTGGGTGCAAATGCAGTATTTTCAGCGTTCTGTAGGTCTTTGCAAGTATGAGTCCATGTTCATAACTGGAGGCAGCGGCAGTCACAGTCGTCACAACCCTGTGCAACACAGGATTGAAGAATGTAAATACCTGCCTCTTTGCAAATCAGCATTTCACTGCTTCACATCTTTGCATTTCCACAAAATTTTGCTCTGAACAATCGTGCAGCAGGTGCACAGTTAAGGAGAAACAAACCATGTGGTACAAATTAAGCCAGAACTTATTTGTGATCATAGTGTTGAAACTTTTGTAATCGTGTGTGTTTGTTCTGAATTTTTGCTCCTGCTGGAGACATTATGGACCAAAACAAGACAATTCTGCCAGCATGAAGTGGCAACCAGCAAAGTCGGGTTTCCACCTTGCTCTGCCATGGTGCTGTAATACAGCATAAAGGCAAAGCTAAGGCTGTTCTACAGGGCTTGAGAAACCTTTCCCAATAAAATGCCATTATTTTGATACCAGGCTTAGACTGATTATTGAGAAACATGGCTGTCATTCTTTAAAAAGTTTTGGGCCTGGAAGAAAATCTGTAGCATACCCATTTCAAATAGAGAAATCCATCAAGTGAGCTAAACACTGTGTAATTATGGCAGCCCTCACACAATATTATGTAGCAATACACAGTCTGCCAGGGGTAAATAACACCTTTGTGCATTTTGCAAATATGACATCTGTTTTTTTATGGAAATGCATGCTTGGCTTTGCTTGAGTTCCTTGAATACATGCAAAGATGAAAAAAAATTGTCTTTTCACTTTTATTGGGGAGACACATTCTGAAACTTCAGTTTCATCAGTAATGACATTCTGGATTATTTTTAAAGGGTTGTGATGCAAATGGTGGGTTGCAACACAAATGGTGGGTTGTGTCTTTTCAAACCCTTTACATAGCAGTGTTTTTTCAGTCCTTTTATAGTCACTGACATTACAGTTTGCTACAGCAGTGTACAGAGCTGCTAAAACATTACAGACAAATAGGTATTTTCATGTTTCCCATGGCAAACAGGCACCTGTGTTGCACACGCATACACTCTATTGTGCATAGCATACCTTTATGCACAGTATGGAATTCAGCAAGTGTACTATCTGGGTCAAAAGTCATGTTCATGTACAGTAAACCAAGGATAGAAATTGGTTCCCCAGATCACTCACTGCATATAATGGAGGGTCAGCAAGTGACAAACCTCTAAAGCATTGCAAGTAAGTGAATTCAGGTCATAGAGAGACTGCAGAGCCAGTATCTGACATTAATTATCACCCATGTCTGTCCTCCTGATGTAGCAGAAAAATTAATAAGTTACTAATACAATATACACTGGACTATTTATGTACAAAGTTAAGAGGTATGCCTGGAACAGTCATTTTATTTACCCGTTTTTACAGGAAGCAACATACCATACTCTAGAAAATGTTCTATTTTTCTGCAAAATACCTAAATTTCTTTGCGTGATATCCAGGGCCATATGCAATGTGTTGTGCAGACCAGAGCAGTAAACTGGTTTTCCTTGTAGGTTTTGCAGTTTGCAGAACCCGTGGTTTGATTTTTGCAGTGTAGGAACTTTTCATAGATTCTGCTTTACACCCTGTCTTCTGTCTGGCTGCCCAGCTTGAGCAATGCCTCATATTCTGTAACTTATCAGTCTTCCTTGTGCTAGTGCTGACTCAGTCTGACTAGCAATGATTTTAGTCTTCCGTGACTAAACAATTTTCAATACAAATTGCAATTTGAAGCTAAATTTTAAAGCATTCCATCTTCCATGCTTCCAAGCTTGTACGTGATGCTGATATTGGCAAAGCAACAGTCTTGTTTTACTAATTTACTTACTTTCTCCTTATGCTGATGTAATTTATAGTTCCTAGCTATAATATTTATCCAGCAAATGAAATGTCCTTAAATAGACATGTATGTATCATGTATATGCATGTACATGTACATATCATCAGCAAGAGGAACTATATGCAACATATATGAGCTTTGGCTTCAAAACAGACTCTAAGCAGAGCATGTTTTATTTCCTCAGAAAGATGATTTTCATTAAATTTAATTGCGTAACTTTGCACAGGTTCCATCTCAAACAGCAGAAAGAAATTGCAGGTTCTCTGAATATGTGGAAATGACCGAGACAAGTACACAAGTAGAGCAAACCAGGTAATTCTGAGCCTTACACAAAAAGATGGTCTACACAGCTCTCCGTATTTGTCTCCCTTCTCACATCAGAGCAGTGTCGCTTAATACTACGCCAGGTCTGAAGTATTTCAGAATAATTGGAATTACCTGGAGTACTGTTCTGAGAATCCTCCTTCCTGCTTCAAGGCAAAGATAGACTGAAAATTCACTGTTGGAAATAAACTACACTGACAACAGTTTACTCTGATCTCTAAAATCAAACTGAGTGGGAGAGAAGGTGCCAATGCAAAGAAATATGTTCATAATAAAATAAATAGGGATTTCTACTTGATTAATAAGCTTTTAGTTTGGAAAAAGATTGCTGCTTCCTAAGTTAGTTTATCAAAGACAATCAACAACCTGCATCTAAAATGCCTCACAAATGTGCTGGTAGATCCATTTCAATTTTGTGAGCAACTTTTCATTGTATGAAGATGATGAATACCTTCATCTTATGGAGTGTATGCAAAGAGAGATTCTTATGGATGTCTTGCCTGAATGTTGCTTCTTATAATCAATGTTAATTTACTAAGATTGGAAGAGAAAAACGCTATAAACCCATTCTGAAGAAAAATAAACTTGCTAGGTTGCAGAACTGTATCAATCACAATTCTTTATTCTTTTACTCTGTAGAAAACAAAACATGGAAACCAAGCAGAATTTCTTGGATCACATTCCCTTGTTAAAATATGTTGATGTTGACATTAAATCCTTTTGAAAGCTTACCACTTACCCTCCCTGCACCCAAAAAAAGCTTTTAAAGTTTGTGATTGCTGACTTGCATTTTCCAGTAGCACTGTTGAACTTTCTGATTTTCGTTTCTGCTGTGCAGCAGCAGTACCGAGAAATAAAATAGCCATATTTACATCTGTGCATATGCCACAGACCTAACTATTTACCCCTCTCACCTGTGGGATTCTCGTCTCTTCCAAAATGTGAGAGACATTCACAAAGAGACTTTTCTGTCAAGTAGTGTAATAACACCCAACTTCTACAATAAGTCTAAATTATATGGTTCCAATTAAAACAAAATAATCAGGAAATTATCAATTCAAGTACTGCAATTTCCAACTGCATTCACAGACTTTTTAGTTTCACAGCAAATTCTCATTCAACATGCAACAGCAGTGTTGAAAGACAGTACAACTGTAGGATTTAAAGCTAAGGTCTATTTTTTGTGAAGAACATAAAGAATTGTGTAGAAAAAATACTACATTCATAAGATATACAGAAGCATACTATAAAATTATCACCATTCAATAAAAATTACGGGTAGAATCCTGATTCTTTTGAACTTGATGAAAAAATTGTCATAGTTCAAACTCAGACAATGACTCCAGGTGTTAAAATGCCAATAAAGCAGAAAACATTCAGAAAGGGTAGTTAATGGTCTTTTCTTATAAAGCACATATTATTAATGAAAAGTCCAGTTCACACTTAATCCATCATTGTTTATTTTCAAATCTGGTTCTCATGGCAATACAGTGTGCAAGGGTGGTTGTTCTTTGCCTCGTAACCTAGGAATGAACCTTCCCGTCTCCTCCTTCTCTCCAGAATTACTTTGCCTAAGGAATAATCACATTAAAATCAGTAGGATTTCTCACTGACTGCCGTAGCACTCAGCATGAACAATGCTGGCAGAGCTGAACTCTAAATTAAGTTGACATCCTCATTCTTCTGCCCATTTCCTCTCCCAGTGTTGTTCCACTGACGCACAAATTGTATCAAACCTGCATGACTGCTACAAATTCTAATTCTGATACTGCTGGAAGGATGATGACATTTTTCTAAAACCTGCAGAGTCTTTTTCCCATTCCTTTAGAAGCAATAATTAAACAAAGAGACTTGCATATAGGAAGAATCTGATGCAGCATTGTAAAACAATGGAGATATGAGACTGGAATTTAGCTGTTGGAATACCAGTTATTTCATTATTCTGTGATTTCTTTATCCTTGCTAGTCCCATTCCTACTAGAGTGATAATATGCACACTTCCCTGCACAGCGGTACTAACAAAGTGCATGAAATTTCTATTCAGTTCCAAAGTAATTTTGGTTGCGAGTATGTGTTGATCGTTGCCTTGGGCAGGAAGATGGCTTAGGAAGAAAAGGGTCTGATCCTGCAAACGCTCCCTATGGGGCCGTGTAGTGCTCGCTAGCTAGTAATCCCTCCCTTGGGGTACACAGTAACCGAACGTGCTAGCAGAGCTGTGTGCTCCTCTATGCATATGCCATGTACTTCCTGCATTTCTAATTATGAAATTACTAAATGAGTGGGAAAACTCACCTGTTTGGTGTTCGAGTAGTAGCGAGGAAAGCTCTATATTCCCCAAGTTTAATGCCCATTTAGATTTGCCCCTGACTGTGCCAGTGGTAACTGTATCCTATGGGAAGTGTTTGCAGGACTAAGCTCTTAATTTTACCTATCCTGCAGCAGCGTACTTTAAGTATCATGAGGAAACTGAAACTGAAATGCTGCTGCCCATCTCTTGGGTAGTAGCTGCTGGGATGGGTTTTTACAATAAGAATTAGTGGAAATATAGAGTATTGTTGGATTAGATGGAAACTGTGATACTTTTGATCTCGGTGAAGTCTTTCCCATAGTGTTCAAACCTGAGCCACTGTAAGAGCTGTCAAGATGTACTTCTGGAAGTGTAGGGACAGGTCAGCTTTGCTCTGGTGCCTGTGTGTTTATAGATCCTGACCAGGAGCCAAACAAAAACCTAATTAACACTTATTATTGCCAACATCAAAATAAACACCTTGAAAAAGCAAAGTCTGTTAGCACTTTTTTATCTTTTGCAAACTCAACCTCCTTTTTGTAGCTGGACAGAATGATCCATGTAGAAGAAACTTAAATAGCAGCTCTAGAGGCCGTGCCTTTTTTTTACTTTAAGTCAGTCAAATATTTTACATCTTCCTATAAACCATATGCGGTGGCTTGTTTCGTATTGCATTGGGGGTTTATTCTGTTGATTAAATACTGACTCATTTACGTTTGTATCACTCCTACAGCAACAGCTTTATCATGGTTACATTATTACTATTGCAATTTAACCTCAGGTAAAAAAAATCTCACAATTCTATACATTTTCTGTCTAATAAATCTGATTATCATGGCTTTATATTCTCTACCTCAGTTAATACAAAGTCAGTTCCTGTTTTCCAGTTAATACAGACTGGGATAATGCATTCTGATTCAAAAGCAAACATAGATCCTCCTGGCCATAATTCAGTTTTCAATGCCAAGTAGCAAAACTCCTAATTATGTGGGGCACTTAAGCAGTCAGATTTTTCTGCCTGCAGTATACAGGGCGTAAATGAAGTCCACACTTCCTACCATGAACCGTCCGGCCCTGCTGCGATACTTGAAAAGGGGCATTTCTTGTTCAGGAATGGATGAGGGGCTGAAGACAGAACAGGAGGGTGCAGCTGAATGACACAGTGTGGACAGGCTGCTTCCCAGTTAATCGTGTCAGATGGTTACTGGCTCCTTTGTTAGGCTCTGGATGTTCTCAGTGCATACACCAAGCAAACATCTGGTGCTGGTGAAATTGTTTTGGTTTTTTTTTTATAAATAAGCCTTATCAAATAAGAAAACTTGAGTCCTACAGCAGTGCAACTCTTTGGAATACCAGATCTAAGAACACTTCAGTCAGAACGGCTCCTTCAGACCCACACAGAGTTTGTGGTGAAGAACTTGAGCCTCCCTTCATCCTGGCTTTTATTGCTAGTTAACTGGTTAAGTAGCTACTCAACAACTTCAAGCCTGAATATCTCACCTTTGGAGGGACCATTCCTATGCCCATTGAAATCTATAAGGCTTTTTGCAGTGGCTTCATTGAAAACAGAATCCATCTCTCTCTTTCATTAAATTATCAAATCAACAAGGAAAAGATTTAGTATTCACATGCTAATTGACAGCAATATCTTACCAAAAAGTAGTGAAAAGTCTTAAAAAAAAAAAAAAGCAGGATAACTGCTAAATGTAGCTAATCTGAAAAAGTGTCTGAAATGGGTGAAAACAATTACCAAATAATAATTTCTTTTAGAAGCTCATTAAGTAACATTAAATTAATTTGGAGCACCTTAATAAAGCAAGTTAGGCAAGTCATGTAATTAGTAAGGTTTCATTCTGATCTTATTTGCATTTTTGAAAATAACAGCCCTTGCTCTACTAAAACCAATCAAATGGTAATAGCCAAATCAGGATCATCCCCCTTGCATGTAAAAGCCTCCTCTAACAACCACTAAATGTCAGTGGAATTACTTCTGTTGACTGAATGAATACTGAATTTATCTAGGGGTCAGTGATCTTGGTCAATATATGGGTTTTGCTTGCACAGAGTCTTTTTTTGCAGCATGGCATTCATGGGTATGTGGGGAACCATTGGACTTCTGCTGGTGGAAAGACAATATTGAGTCTGATCCACCCATGAATTCCAAACAGAGAGGGATAGTGCTGGGCACGTGCAGCTGGTGAGAAGAAATTTGCCTTACTGAGTATTATGGGGTTAGAGGCTGGAAAAGAAAATTTACTAAGCTTGAGTAATTCCACAGTTAGAAAACAGCAATGATGCAGTAACAAAATTTGTATAAAATGCCACAGGAAGGTGATGGAGTTAACCCTGGTTTATGTCACCTGAGTCCAAAAGATTTATAGTTAATATGATATTGACTGTTGCAGAATTGATGAAACATTGATATTGAAGGAATACAATTTAGAATAATCTGACAAGTGATTCTCCTGTTAAACTGTTCCTGACGTTTGTTGTATGTATTGCCCTGCAAGGATTTACCCTTAAGAAAAAAGACTTTGATGAGAGCACAAGCCATGTAAGCTTAGAAGTAGATGAAATGATAAGAATTGGTTAGATCTATTTTTTTACTGGCTCTTCAATACCACCTCAGGTGGAAAGCATCTCCGGGGAATTTTTGCCTTGCTTTGAAGAATATCATACTATCGAAAAATGGAAAACATCAGGAAATGAACTGCAGCAATGTTTAATTTTTAACACAGATGATGACCAAAATACCTCTAGATTTTGTTTATCAAGGGCATTGAGAAAAAAACCAACCAAACAGCTATTTGTGAATAAATCAGTGGTAGAAAATGTGGTTGGTAGAACTCTATGTCTCAGAGAGCTAAGAAACGTATCCATTTTCTAAGAAGTGACTTTCTCTGAGCCAAACTTATGATATTCTGCCAGTGAGCATTTTCTCACTCAGGTTTGTTGCCTCCAAAGTTCCTTTGCAAGCCCTGGGCTGGCCCTCTGCGATGGCAGACCCCAGAGCACACCTTATTACAGGCTTGCTCTTGCTTAGCATATTTTTGTAATGGATCCATTAAACATAAGGATGAAAGCAATCTGCAGAGCACTTATTGACAGAATTAATCCAGAAAGATTATGTTACTTCCTCTGATAGCTGCTTATTTTTTGCCCAATGATCTTTGATGAGGGTAGCGTACGGTATTCAGAGAGACTCTCTGTATCTGTTGCTCGACATCAGCTACGGGATAGTTGAAGCCTGTGAATTTGTAATGTTCCCCAGTTTTTCTCTCTTTCCAGAGAGATACTGCATTGTCACAGGCAGTCTTTCTCTAGTAATTATCCATCTTCTACTCCCCTCATTCTGACTTCATTTTACCCTGTCCTTGAGCAGAACTATACCAATAAACAAAGCTGAAGTTTATTAATTCACTTAATTCACTACTGTATAATTCTCTCCCCCATGTGTGTCAGTGCTATCCTACCATTTCTTAGCTCTGATTTTACAAAGCAATACCGTAAAAGGTCTTACACTGTTGAGACATTATTATGCTTCAGAATCAGCTTTAGAAATCTCTGTACTATAAAATGCAAGCAAAAAATAGTTAAAGCTGAACTACTGTAAAAATCAATAAGCAAAATACTAGGGTTAGGGTTATTCATCAGTCTCTAAATAAAAAATAGTGGAGCTCTTTTTTTTTTTTTTTAATTTATTGATTCAATTAACTTCCCTTTTAGCTTAGAAGATCCACTTACTTTTTCTTTGTGTCTCATAATGAAACTTGTTCAAACACAGCTGTATATGGTGCTCTTCTATGTTACACTAAAACCAGGCAAGAACTTCTGAGGTGGAAGTTTAACTAGTTACATGGATATAATATTAACACACACATGCTGGTACTACTAGAGAACTGAAAAATAATAGTGATAGCTCTCTTTAATAATAGATTTATAGGAAGCTGTAGTGTTATAACCATGAAATTGTAATAGGAACCAGAAGCATGTCGGTAGTCTATTAATATTAAAATTCAAAATTGTTCCTTATTCATGTATAATCTCTTCAAGTTTTATGACAAGACATATCACGCATTTATTCTAATCCAGAAATTGCAACAAACCCATACATTTTTAAAAACTGAGTCTGAGGATCTGACAGGGAAAAATCTGTTTCTGCAGCTTCAATATGGATGTCATGGTTTACACGGAATTGACTGCAGGCTTTAATTTTTAAAATGTTAATGTCTTGTTTAAAAAAAAAAAAAAAGGAGAGCCTGTTTTGGCATTAGAACAATTTAGTATGATCACAAGGGCCTGTTTCAGCTAATGTGTTATGCACTGGTCCATCACTTCTCACTCAGTAGTAGTGTTACGCGAGGCACTTTTGATGTGGGGGATGGTCCATCTTCCACAGCAATGCAGTATTTTGTCATTTAGTGTAGTTTGCACACCCCAGGAAACAGTTCTCTAACATCCAGCACTGCTTGATGTTGTCCAGTGAAATTTGTTCCCAGACACTTACAAGCATCACTTGATTTCAGGATTGGTACGAACATGCTACAGTATAACATAATCCCAACTGTACCTACAAAGATTTTGTGTGCTTGTGGTGCCTATATTATGACAGAACTAAAAAAAAAAACAAACCAAAAAAAGACTTACAGTGAGTTAAATAGCTTTTTCTGTGAAGAGGAACAGAGGCTGTAATTTTGAACTAACATATGTTTAAAGGGCGCAACACGTGAAATAGTGAGTTATAACTATGTTGGTTAACTGAAGCGTTGTTTCCAAGGTCACAGCTTGTTTTTAATGAAACACCTGCAAGAAAGATATGTTTCATCTTTCTTTTTTTTCTCTTCTGTAAAGATGAGAAGGAAGTTTTAATTTTCCAAATTATACATTTCAAAGTACATAAAATGCAAGGGAATAATATATTTTGCTTCTTTTTAATCATCTGAAACTAAGACTGACTGATGTACAAGTTAAGTGTTCAGAAGAAAAATTCCTTGTTTAATGTGGAGTAATATATTACACTAAAATGAGATTATTTTTCTTCCAGTATATTTATAGAACAGAAAAAGGCCCCTAGCTAGCCTTCATTTCAGGCTTTTTTAATGTTAATGTAAAAGATATGTATGACATTACTCTTATAATCTTAAAAAGAGGAGTTATTAAAATGAAATTAGAAATGCTGATGAATGGTATTTGGATAGAGTAAGAAACTCTTCTAATGTTTTTTTGTAAAATTTTAATGAGTTAGTTTATAAAGAGCTAGTTCTTTTATAAAAGTCAAAAGTTGAAATAAGGCAGAATTACCTTCATGTGCTTGATTTTAAATACGGAACAATGGAATGCATACATATTGTATTTGATATGTTAAACAGAATATCATTATCAAGAGAATGTGATTTCATAAGTCATTAAAAGACTAAAAGGGAAATTGCCTAAACTTTGATTTTAAACATGTGGATAAAATTATACTGTGATGCTGTGGAAACTCAAACTCATTCCAGTAAAGCAAAGCAATGAGTGAATGCCTTGACCACAAAATGAAACACGTTACTGGAAAATTAAGAAATTAACTTTAAATATAGATCAGCAATTATAAAATGTAATCTGTGGACATTTTATGGACAGAAATGATTCATTTTCTTCAATATTCTCTAGCAATTTATAGAATTTAATGTTAGGTGCTGTTGGAGGCAAACAGAAATGTAGAGATCTATTTCAAGGTAACAATTCCTCTTCCCCTCTGAAAGCATCCTTCAAACAGACGTACTCCATTTGCCTCTCCTGTTGGCTGCTGCCTGTATGAAATCATGCATTAGCTTCAAGCTGTGCCTGAATTCTGAGTAGGACCTGAACCCAGACCAGCAGGGCTCTAATCCTGCCTTCCCTACCAGTACAAGGAAAAACATAAGTTTTACCTGAAAGTATGCTGCTAGGTTTGATCCCAAATTTGTGACCATAAACACAGTGTCTTCTGACAAGCTATTAAAAAAATCCTTTCTGTACTCTTTACTGATCTGCCTCAGGATTGCAAACCAGAACATTTAACTGGCCATCTGTTAAAAGTAGACATCATAGTGAAATTGGTAGGTACAGACGAGTAAATGTTGATGGCAGAACATACTGTCTAAAGACTATATTCTCATAGCTTTATTCATGTTAATATAAGAGTTTTTTCTCTACTGGGAAGGCCAATGAAACCAGCAGGTTTACTCAAGAAGTGAGGCACTATTTGAAGTTAGTGATCCAGGACCAGATCTTGTGAGGAATTTGGGTTTACACTAGCATAGCGCTATTACTTCTGCTGAGCTACCAGTATAAGTGAGGTGAAAACCAGCTCTGCTACTTACTGTTTACACTTTAAAATTTATTTCCTTTAATATCTTAGCAACTGAAAAGAAAACACTGCAAGTTTTAATTAGATCTTATTCTACTGTTTTGTAAGGCATGAATATGCCTGAAATTAAAGCCAGCAAGAAGAACAGTATTTCACAGTGAACAGCGAAATCTACTTGTGTCCTGAGTGCCTTTGTCAATATAAATCAGAAACATGAACAGTGAAATAATACTATCTGGCTACTTCTCTGTTTAAAAGAAAAATAAATTACTGCCCTGCATGAATTTTTATATACTTTTATATATTAGGTACTGCTATGCAAGTACTGCTTTGGTAACTGCCTTGCTGTAATAGGATTAGGAAGATAGAGAACCTTTTCTCAAAAAGGATTTATGGCTTGCCTCCACAGAGTTAGTAGATAGATTTTGAATGCTCACCATAAGAAACAATTTGATTTCTTCCCTAAACCAATGCACTAAATTATCACAAAACAGTTGGTTACATTGATTTTGAACTGATTTTAAAGAAGCGCTTAGTTGTACTCTGGCTATTGAGTTTCTGAGAGTAGTACAGCAGTAAGAGGATCCAAAAGATATCTCATGAGCTCATGAAATTAGCTTTGTGAGAGCAATTGAAACAACATACAGCAACCAGGGATAATATAGATAAATAGAGATAAGCAGAAATGAACATCATAAACTAGCATAAATCACACAAAAGCTGTCTTCTCTATGAAGTATTTTTTACCCAACTGCCATTATAAAACCAGTCCTCTCGGGCTCAGATTTATTCCTTTGTTCTACATAGATTTCTACTTCTGATGGTTTCCTGCTTTTTTCCCCACCAGTCCTTCCTACCTGTCTAAAAATATATTTATTTTTTTTTCCATTGCTGTTTTTTTCTGTGCCTCTGCATCAGAGCAAGTTCTTGGGAGGGAAAACCAAGGCAGTTGGCAGGAATAGAGGAATCAACTAAGGCAAAGTAAGAAATGATGCCAGTCAACTCCTCCGTCAAAGGTTAAGGATAGCAATTGACAGGGTACATCCCATCTTCTAAGTCAGAAGTGGTGCACAAGTGGATTGTGAGGACATTTTATATTGGCAGAAGATTTGTGAATGTCTTCTATCCTGGCCACGCCTGATACTGCTCCTGCATGCAGAACTTCCAGAAGTGACTGGAGCATGCGCGTTGTATACTGCAGCCACTCAGTGCTCACACCCTTTGTGCAGGTGTCGTGGTTTAACCCCGGCCGGCAACTCAGCACCACGCAGCCACTTGCTCACTCCCCCATGGTGGGATGGGGGAGAGAATTGGAAGAGTGAGAAAACTCAAGAGTTGAGATAAAGACAGTTTAATAAAGAGAGCAAAAGCTGCATGTGTGCAAACAAAGCAAAACAAGGAATTAATTCACTACTTCCCATGGGCAGGCAGGTGTTCAGCCATCTCCAGGAAAACAGGGCTCCATCACACATAATGGTTACTTGGGAAGACAAAAATGCTATCGCTCCAAACGTCCCCCTCTTCCTTCTTCTTCCCTCAGTTTGTATACTGAGCATGATGTCATGTGGTCTGGAACAGCCCTTTGGTCAGTTCGGGTCAGCTGTCCTGGCTGTCCCTTCCCAGCCTGCTCCTTGTGCACCCAGCAGAGCATGGGAAGCTAAGAATTCCTTGACTAGTCTAAGCACTACTTAACAACAATTAAAACATCAGTGAGTTATCAGCATTCTTCTCAAGCTAAATCCAAAACATAGCACCATACCAGCCACTAGGAAGAAAATCAACTCTGTCCCAACCAAAACCAGGACAGATGGTGTGCTGCTGCTGTGCTGAGGATGTGCAGGAAGCACTGCGCTTACTGCGTACGTGCTGCCCACGTGTTCTCACCTTTGTGGTAAATTCATTGCCTCTCTTCGCATCCCCTTTCCCTTCTCCCTGCACTTTGGATTTATTGCATGAATGCAGAACACGTTCTGCATCTGAAATGCCCTGACAATGTTGAATTTGCTGTGCTCAAAGCCTGTGGTATGTGCATACCTACTCTGACTGGCAACTATGGACAGAAGTGCACAGGTCTGGCCAGGGTCCTTTCTGACTGCTGTGGTGCCTTGTTAACCTGGGACTTACTCACGTGTCTGAAAACAACCCCTTCATCTTTCGAGTTTTCCAGTAACTTCAGTGCTTTGGTTTTGCTTTTAGCAACTCGGGTTGCTAAGTGATGGCAACGTGGTTATCTATTGCCTGGTGACTTAGAGGAAGGCTCTGGATAGCTGACACCCTAGTAAATAAGCTCATAGATGTTGGTGTTCCCTGCTTAAAAGGTTTAGGAGTAGAAATAATGCCCTATGATGGAAGTTGCTTTTGACAAACAGTTTTGAGAACAGTTTGCTAAAGGCTAGAAATATGTTGGCTATTCATGAGCAACAGTTCTTTCTCAGAAATGAGCTTTGGTTTCTGAATACAGGGCAGAGAGAAAAAGCAATAAATGGAAGAGAGAATTTTGTTTGCCACCAATAATTTATCAGCTCTAATCAGGGTGAAACCTATCCATTAAAATGTATGCAGAAATGTGATGATGGTATTAGGAGTGCCTCGTTATTGTTAATTCATTTAGTACTCAGTGTAATAGCACTAATCATAATTAACTCCTCTGGTATTAATAGGATTGTCATACAATACGTACAGTATTTGCATGAGAATTCCACTCTAGATTCTCATTAACTAAAACACCATAAAAATGTCAGCACTTTAATTTGCCTTATGTTAAAGACTATGAGGAGGTTTCCAAGTTTTTCCTATTAAAATTTATCAAAATTCTGCTGCTACATTAATTTTAGCCAGAAATAATGGTTTGTAACCACCTATTTATCAGCTAATTACTTTACTGTTTAAAAGTCTTTCATTTTTCAGGGGATTACTGTTGCTAATGGACAGAGGAGGAACAGCAGCTTAATATACCAATGTTGGAGTTTTTATTAGGCGAAATGCTCTGTTTTCTGAATAGGTTTCTCTGCCAGTCTTTATGAAATGCTTGGTGTCAGGGTCCTGCAGGGCTGGTGTCTCCCTGGGGTTGGGGGGCCATGGCTGGGTGCTCTGGGGGCTCCATCAGGGCCTGGCCGGGCAACCAGGACCTCTCCCATCATCCTGGCCAGGAGCAGGGCAGCCGGGGGCAGCCCTGGGCACTGGGCACCTCCCTGGGGACACCCCTGGGTGTGGGCCTGCAGGTCCATGTCTGGGCCAGTGGTAGCCAATGGCAGGCACCACCATGGCTGTGGTGCAGCGGGAGCTGTGGTGCTGTGGTGGGGGCTGAGGGGTAGAGGCTCGGGTTAAAGCAGCTCCTGTGGGAATGGGGTGTCCCCGCGGGATTGTCCGGAGCCTCTCCAGAGGCGCCAGGAGGAAGGGGCAGCCCAGCTGTGCTGTCTCCAGGTTGGCCCTGAGCACATGCAGTCAAGCCTCCAGGAGGGGGATGATCTTGGGGCCCTTACCAAGGTGTTTCTCTTTGGAAATAAAGAACAAGGGCAACATATACATGGCTGTTGTATCAGTGGCTTTAGTGCTCTGTAAGCTACCCCTCTGCAGAAAGTTATTCTGAGCTCTCTGGCAGCCTTTTCACTGCCTCGTGCTTTGTCCTAAGCCCATGCTTTGCTGTGGTGCTTTAATGAATCCTTTTGGCTGGCTTATGGAAAGCTTTCTTCAGAGCACAGGCATTGAGAAAGTCTTGATTTCATTGACCTCTGGTAGTAGGCTTCAGCCTTTTATATGTGAGAACTGAATGCTACAAGATGGAAATGCTGCTGTTTGCAAGTCGGTGCGAGCACTAGCAACGCAGACAGGCAGCAGTCACGTCTTTTTGTATCCTCATCAGTGTACATTAGGCCTCCGACCAGCTTGGGGCAGCCCGCATGGCTGGCACAAGGTGCTTCTCAGGAAGTCTTCTGGGAGCAGAATGAAGCCCCGATCCTGGATCCTGCTTTTGTCCATGGGAATTTTGCTGTTGAACTGAAGGAAGCAGGTATCACCCAGTGCCTTTGGCTATGGCAGAATGAGCCGGGGACACATGGGGTGAAGAGGACTAAGAGCTGTAGCAGTTTGGTATGTAAAGAATAAATCCATGTTGTGCGTTGGCTCACTTGCTACGTGCATTGAGCATTGGCCAACTGGAGGTTTGTCCCATTATAGGAATCAGATGGCCCCTGTGTTCACACGGCCTGGTCTCAGGCAGCCCACTAAAGGAGATGATGTGATAAGAGGCAATGCTAATGTTCCTACAGTTCAAGCTCTTGTATGCTCTTCAGTAAATTAATTGATGTTATTAGCATTTGAGGCATTAAACAATCATTACTTAGATCCTACTTTCTCAGCCCAAATACAAGTGCGTCTTAAAAAATCCCAAGGGTTTTCTTTATTTTCTCTCCTTCTCTCCGCCTTTTGGTCCTTCAGAATATATTGCCTCTGCCACCCTGGGATATGAGAGCTGGAGGTCCTCAAGTTATCAGATCTATTGTGGAGCTGAAAGGGAAACACCAAATAGCCGGTGGCTACACACCAAGCTACTTCATTGCAGGATTATAATATAAGGTTCAGAATGGGAGAGTTAAACCTGATGTGGTAAAGAAACAGCTGGAGTTGTACCTTGAGTGATGACTTGAGGGACTGGCATGCAGTACTTGGTTTGAGCTGGTATTATTGATCCAGGAGTTTGTAGCTCTATACCAGGAGAGTTTCTTCTCTATACTTTCCTAATCTACAAATGTCCTGTGGTGTTGTTTTAATAGATTTGATACTTTATGTTATAGAAGCACATAAGTTGAATATAAGCTTTAGAAAGTCTTTGTTTTCAGACTTCAGGATCTGTGTACCATCACAGGATTAATTAAAATTCATGTTTTCTTTTTTATTTTCATGCTACCTCATCTGTATTCAGGGCATGTCCTGAGCAGGTTTATTTTGATAGATTGTTATCCACAATAAATTGAAATACCTTTCACAGTGCTCTCTGTAAGATAAGAAAAAATTACTCAAGTTATATTCCTAAATCCTAGGTGACAATGCCAGTAGATTGATTCATGCTATGGGTTTCCACCTTCATTTAAACATTGCTGAAATGAGCCTGAAGCTTAATAATTTTTATCAGCTCTCTAAGAAAATATTGGAAATTATGAATTGATCGTGCATATTAAAATATTTATACAGCAGTAAAATCATTATTCTTATCACTGATACACACTGTGGTCCAGAATCCATCCATCAATTCAGCCATTTTCTATTCTATTTTGTTTTCTTCTTTCTCAGGGCAGTTTGCGACATGATTGTGTTATGTCTGTGGTATAGTATAACAGAATGAATACAATTTTGATGCCAGCACTATTAAGGTAGCTGTTTATTTGTATTGACATAGTGTTGACAAAGGGCTGAATAGATGGCAGGTCTCACAACCAGGTCCCAAACTTCATACAAGGAAAGGTGAAAAAGAGGGTCTATGGACCTTGTCCAAGTAATAATAATTTTTCTGAATATAAAGGAATGTACAGGAATAAAGGAATCTTGATTTCACTCAACGTGTCCACAGTACATCTATGCAATTAGGGTTTAATTTGTAGCATTTTTCCTTAAGAAGTTGCAGTTTGCAAAGGCAAACAACATTGAGGTGAGAAAAGGAGAAAAGTATAGCCAAAATTTACATATATGTTTAAATACATAAAATCTTCTCTCTTTCTATATACATATACCTATATATAAGATGCAGTTTTGCATACATCAAAGTATTTACTGGGGGGAGGTATTTTCTCATAATGGAAAATATATGGATCAGCTGCGTCTCACTGTCCTTACCCTGTTCTGTGGTTACTTGGTGTTAACGTGGCAGAAATACAATGACTTGAATCCCAATTCTTAACTGAAGATGGTAAAACTTGTCTTCCAGTGGTGGGAAAAGCTCTTTAGGGATTGATAGCAATCCAGTCTGATTTGGGTCATCTAAAATATGAACTGTCTCCTGGAAGATCCCTTCTCCCTCTGTAGTCTATTGGAGTGCCTAAATAGTTGCCTTAATATGGAGGTATTCAGGTGTCTGAGTAAGGTGAGATAGGGCTGTGCCTACATCTACAAAACATAATGATAACTTTTAAAGACTTGTAAAAATTTTTAAAGCTTGTGAGGGACAGGTCATTCTAGTGGATGGTGAGCTAGATACAGAGTCAAGTCTGGACCCAGCCCTGTTACTGCCTTGCTGGATGAACTTTGAACAGCTCTTCCTCAAGGAAGTGTCTCTTACTGTCTTTGTACAACAGCCAACATGGTGGGATTCTAAGCACAGTGAGAGCTTTTGTACACTGTCATAAAAAACTACTAATAATTTCAACTTTAGAATTCCTTTTCTTTGCAAAAGTGTTGTGTTTTGGAGGTGTTTTGACAGCGTGCAATCTTGTATGTCTTGTCACCGCAGTGGGGGAGGCAAAGCCATGCACTTTTTATGCAGTCCCTTGTCAAAGGAGGAACTTGTAACACATCAGTTGGAGAAAGCTGAAATGCTGGACCAGTTTGCAAGAATTCTGACAGAAAAATTATACATTTTGATATTCTTTCTTCGGACTGTTTTTCCTGGCAGCCAATTCATGATCATTTGTGAAAAGTTTGTTTTCTAACTTGGCATAATGCTATTGATTGGCAGAGGTAAAGAGGGTTGCTTGCTTATAATTTGTGTCAATGAGGAAGAGACCCTTTGATATCCTGTGTTCAACAGGAATTTTCTCATTTTGAGAGAGGGAAATGGGAAATGTGAAAGCATGGCTGCATTGAGAAAAGTGACTCTCTGAGTGAGATGCATTATTATATTCTATGCTGTAGTGTGTTTTCTGAGTTCCTGTTTGCTTAGAACAAATGCTGAGAAAATGAGGTTTTGCTGCTGCAGAGCTCATGCAACGGTGCAAAGGCAAAAGATGTTGTATTTTGCCTCTTGCAGTGTCAGTACAATTGTAGCCAAGGCCAAAGTCTTTCCCTATTGGAAAAAAAAAAGAAAAGTTAATGAAATTTGTTTCCTATCCTTTTTTCCCTTGTCACAGTAATGAAACAAACTCAGTTGCCTGGCAGGTCCCTACATTTCTTTTTGAATTCCACAGTGACCAGATCTGTTGAGGAAGGCCCCAGTCTTATCAGATGGTTTAAATTCATCAACTTTGCTTATATCCTTATACTGCCATGGGTGCATGAATAAATCTTGCAAGAGTTTTTTGCCATTAAAACTGTTTTGCTGTTGTAGTGTGTCCCATTTATCTATGCACCATTATCAAAACTGTGACTTTTTCTTCCTTGTTGATTAAAACTGTGATGTTGAACTTGGAGTTTGTGCATAATCCAGCAGAGGGCTGGTTACTTACAGGTTTGATACAGGTTACAGGTTGAGAACCTATCTCCTGTGTTTTGTGACATTTTAAACTAGGTGAACATGCTGGTTTCCTCTGACAGTCTTTTCAGACAAAAGTTAAACCTTGGCAGCCCTCCAACCACTCCCTTAAACTGGTCTGGGGAGGAAGAGAAAAACCCTTATGTTAGTCCCACTATCATAACCATGTCTTCAACTGCAGTGTCCATGGCTTCCTCCCAGCAGCCTATCCTGGAGGATCCAGTGTCCCACCATTTGTTAAACTTACTCACAACTGCCAGAATTTTTATTCTTCCGTCTTTTGCCAGACTGTCTGGTGGCAACACATGAACAGGATCGTCTCTATCACACCGCTGGATTTGTTTGGACACACATTCAGGGAGAAGAGCATTTTCTGAGCAGTCCCTGCCACACTGTGTAGAACATTTATTTAAGAGGAACAATGGAGATGAGTACTGCTTTACAAGCAGGGGATCCAAAATCTTGGCTTTCCCTGAAAATACAAGCTGGGAGGCGATATGGTAACAATCCATTACTAAATTAGCAGACATTACAGGTCTTCTCTCTCTCCCCCTATTTAATCTCAAAGACACTGTTAGTGCCAACAGAAAGAGAGAATGTTTCAAACCTTCAAAGCAGTGAGTTTCTGGGACATTTTCCTACTGTGTGGGGGAGAAAAAATGGAAAACACTTTGAGATGGATGTTAATAAATTTAGTAATGAAGTTATACAATAGCAGGAGACTAGACTCTTAACTCTGGAGATCCTCTCCAGTGTTGTATTCTGTATAAATCATTCCATACTTGCGACCCCAAGAAGTAGGTTACCTTCACTATCTCTTCCTGAACTCTAAATTTCTTAATCCTCTCTGCAGCCCCATGCAGGGAGGGCTGTTCACCTAATACTTTGCTCACTTTTGTGAGCAAATTGGCTAGGAGGAAAAGAGGAAGGAAAGGAGCAGGAGGAATCTGATCTGGCGCCATTTACTTGCCATGACAACTGCACAAATTGTTTTGACTTGCCATAATGAAATGTTATTTTAAAATCCATCTTTACAGATAAAATTGATTTTCACTTACATTTTTTATTCTTGGTAAAATCTGGAATGATTTTCTCTTTAATGCTGCTGTCCATTTCTCTCCTTCCCTCTCTCCAAGTCCTGAATGCCAAAGTGCAAAAACCCAGAACACCCTGACTCTTTAAACTGCACGTTGCTGACAAAAGTAATGGCTCACCTGATAACTTGGGGATGTTTTGGGAAAAGAATTTGAGAAAAATAGATGAAGATCTATTTCTTCACAAAACGTGCAGAACTAAAATCTCATTGCTGAAGAGTTATAAAATCTGTACTATACTGAGGTTGAATCCTTTAGACAATTAATGGCATTGGCTACACAGGGAAGTAAATGACATTGTAGAGAAAAGGAGGTAATTCACTGTTTTTCCAGAGCAAGAAGGCAAAAGGAAGGTGTAAGGATTTTGAGCAGTTTATCATGTGGAAATAATAAGAGTGTGCTCTCCATAGATCTGGCTCTGTGGGCTAGGGACCACAGCTTGGAAGCCTTCACCTGCAAACATTCTCTTGGGAAAATTTGAGAACCTAGATGAAATCCTGATTGTATTGAAATCAGTGAGAAATTTTGGCATTGACATCAATGAGGTTGAAATTTTATCCCTTTTATTTTACAGTTGTTCTGTGTTCATTAAGTGCAAAGTATATACTTTTTACTATGGCTGCACGTGAAAGCAGGCCTAGAGAGTTATGTATATACCTATTGAAAAAAGGCATACAGTTTCTCAGTTAATATGCCACAAGATTTGTTGATAGGATATGAGCTAAAGGAATAAATTATTAAGAGACTACTGGCACTGGGATACCGCAAATGGAAAAATATGTATAGCTAGGACCAGATGTTAAACTGGAGTTTCAAAATTAATATTCTGTATGTAGGATGGCTATGGAAGCTGAAAGGCTTAAACAAAGTGCAAACCTTCCAGGGGAGATGAAAGGCTCAGGCCTCACCACCAAAAAGTGGAAACTCTTCTCTCAGGGAAAGCTTTCTATCTGTTAAATGGAGATAACAGCATTCCTCTTCTTTCTTTTCTTTATTAGACCCTTCTGGCTGGAGCCTATTAGTATCTGTATAGTCTGTGTTATAATGATCTGTTTGTGTGAACTTAAAATAGTAGCAACAAGAATTCACTGATATCAATCAAGGCAGAAGTTCTCTTTAAGGCATTTCCCAAAGAAAAATTAAAATGGCTATTACAGAAGTACAGTAAATTAATCAGATGTTTCTCGGTATCTTACTATTCTTCATCCAGTATTTTAATGAAAGAATAGGGTATTTCTCATCACAGTGCCAAAAACTGCAGAATTGAGAGAAGTCAGTTGCTGTTGTTATGGGAACAAAGGCCCAGCAAACTGCTTCAGTTCAATTGTTTTGAAAGAGAACTGGCTTCTTTCGTGGATGCTGCACATACGAAAGTTAGCCTGGTCCCAGGATGGCCTATTGCCTGCAACACAGGCTTCTCTCATGACGGTATTTGCCCATTTGACATGCTCTTTGTCATCCATGCTCTTTCAGTCATTCCTTCTCTAGGATTTCCCTTATTTCTGATTTTGCTTTAATTTCACATCCATTCCTGTCTTTTTCATTCCCCAGTATGGCCTCCAAAATCTGAGATTTGGCTGAAGTGAATGCATGTGCTGTATGTGGACAGAAAGTCATCCATCCCTCTCCTGCACGTGTGCATGCACACAGGCACAGAATGAGAGGAAGATGGAACTAAAATCCTGATTCTTTACTTGAGAAAATTGTCATTATTAAAACTAAAAGACAGTCATCTTATCTGCTTCTGCTGATGGATCCTTTATCTTTCCCACATTATCAGTTATAGAGGATAACATAAAGCATTTATCAATACATCAATACTAATACACCAATACTTAAAATTACAAACCCAGTGGTGCCCATGTGAAAAAAAAACCCAAAAGCCTTATACAAACTGGTGTGCCAACCATGTCCTGCCCTAGAGTCAGCCAATTAAATTTTGTTCTGATGTAATTCTCATAACTTAATATCTTTGTCTGAGACTGATTTTGACTTAAGAACTAGTTTCTCTACCCATGCAGAGCACTTCAGCTCCTTAGCTTGATCATGCTCTTGAATTAATCTATCATATTAAAAGTGCTTGATTTCTGATTACATCAAAGTTTGAAAGGTGGTAATGTTGTCCTCTCTGTTCCTCATTCACCGCACCTAAATGAAGTGTCCACAGTACCAAAATCGTCTAGCATTCAGAAGCTCCAGATGCACAGGATTTTTTGGATAGGGAAAGAGGCAGTTTCTCTTTCACTGGGACAGAAATGCTTTTTTACTCAAATTTCAACACCTAACATTGTGAGGAGACCAAAAAATAATAGGGCTACCATACAGTAAATAATCGTGTGTGATATTACAGTTTTACAGAGCAAGAAATACTTTGCTTGTGCTTCACTTGGCTTTTACTTTATGAGACAATAAAGTCCTCTGGCAAATAAATGCCAGGACCTCAGCCCAAGGGAATGGTGATACTTCTCAGAAGACTTTTGCAGGGTTTGTTTATTACCTCATAAACTCAAAGCCGAATGAAGTTTCTATAATGTTACATTTTGCATATGAATTATGCCTCCCCTGTCCATCTGCAGTTATGCATACCTGTTATTGCCTGGGTTTCTTTCCCTTATGTCTGTTCTCCTTTACATTTCTACCTGCAGATGTTGTGCTAGGTGGGACTACTAGCCCCAAATGTATGGGAAATGTCACTACTGCTAACACTAGGTGTTTACAAGTCAGGCACCAAAATCGTAAGATGCAAACAGAAATCGGTGAGTAGTGGATATGTCTTCTGGGATCTGAGCTGATATGTTATATCTGGAATATGGTTTTATGTTTTCCTCTTGAGCTATGTGGACTTACAAGTATTTTGTGCGGGAAAAAAAAAGACAATGGTGTTTCTAACTTAATCAAGTACCTTTAGGGACTCAGGCTTCAAATATACTGTGAGAGATGGTAACACTGAACATGTCCTCTTAGTTTCTGACAAGGAAAGATTTCAGCCATGGATGACTACTGAAATGAATGTCAGCTGTACTACAGAGTTGTCTCTAGGGAAGCTAGAAACCAGGCTGGTAAGCAAGTGAAACGGGCCATCCTGTAGCAGATGGATCCTCCTGCGTTCATCTTGCAAATCCACACAGAGCTCTCTCCCTGTCACTGCCTACAGAATACTTAACAAATGTAAAAGAAAGTAGACACAATTATTTCAGGTGGTCTACAAGTGTGACAAGATATAATGATATCATAGGATAATTCAGGCTGGGAGGGTCCTTAGGAGGTCTCTAGTCCACTCCCCCAGGGGGGTCAGTTGGGTTTGAAATCCTCCAAGGATGCAGATTGCACAGCCTTGCTGGGCAGCCTGTTCCATTCCTTAGCTGTCCTCAGGGTGAAACACTTTTCCTTATATCCACTCTGAACCTTTTTCTTTCTACGTATGTCCTTTCTCTGCCATCCTTCTGCCGTACATCTCTAGAAGGAATCTTGGCTCCTTCTCCTTGATAACTGCCCTATAGATACTGAAAGGCTGCTATTAGGAAATGAAACTGAGCAAAGGGAAATTTAAGACCACTTCTGTTATTTTTCTTTTTATCAGTGAGGGCTGTGAAGCTCTGGATCCCATTGCCAGATTAATTTAAAACTACTGAGAATATGCTGTAAGAAATAATTCTGCATTGACACCAGAGGGGAGGAGACAATTTCTTGTTATGTTCTTGATATCATATGATCCAATTAATGTTTTAGGGAGTGTGACCTGATGGAATTACATCCTGTGAAGATTAGAAGTGTTTCTTTATCCACCCATGTGTTGTGGTTTAACCCCAGCTGGCAACTAAACATCACACAGCCACTTGCTCACTCCCCCCGGAGGGATGGGGGAGAGAATTGGAAGAGTGAAAGTGAGAAAACTTGAGGCTTGAGATAAAGACAGTTTAATAGGTAAAGCAAAAGCTGCACACACATGCATAGCAAAACAAGGAATTCATTCACCGCTTCCCATGGGCAGGAACGTGCTCAGCCATCTCCAGGAAAGCAGGGCTCCATCACGCATAATGGTTACTTGGGAAGACAAAACGCTATAACTCTGAACATCCCCCTCTTCCTTCTTCTTCCCCCAGCTTTAGCATGACATCATATGGTATGGAATATCCTCTTGGTCATCTGGTGTCAGTTGTCCCAGCTTTGTCCCCTCCCAGCTCCTTGTGCACCCACAGCCTGCTCGCTGGTGGGTTGGGGTGAGAGGCAGAAAAGGCCTTGACTCTGTCTAAGACCTGCTCAGCAGTAACTGAAACATCCCTGTGTTATCAACACTGTTTTCAGCACAGATCCAAAACAGAGCCCCATACCAGTTACTGTGAAGAAAATTAACTCTATCCCAGCCAAAACCAGCACACCATGCCAGAGTAATCCTAAATTTCTTCTGGTCAATAATTTGCAATTATGTTAATGCTATTTATGAAGATTTCACTATGGGGACTCTTATGAACTGTGGGGTATAGACCTTCATATTCTATTTTGTTAACAAACTCATTGAAAGGAGATGAGATGCAAATGCTTTCATTCCCTCCACTACTGAGCTCTCCCTGGTTCAATCTTTCACGCAGTTACAGTTAAGAATCAATGCTTGGATTTTTTCATAGTTCATGATATATGTTAAATGTGGGAAAAGTGGGTGATCCACATGTTATTTTATGAATATTGCAGGTTCATTGGATTATTTTATTGCGATTTCTGTTGAGGTGCTGGTATAACAGCAAAGGAGCTCAGTAGTCAGTGAGTTACCCTGCCTTCTACAGGTGTTTGTATCAGCTAAGCCTGATTGAACATTAGGTAAAACAGGTATATCTGCACTGCTTGATGAGTGATAACCTGTATCCTATTGCTCCTTGATTCCCTTTGTTGAGATTAAACAAGGCTATGTTTGAAAAAGGGCAGAAGGGAGCTCTGTCAGGGCTGGAGCCTGAGTGAGGGCTTGCTAGGAAGTCGTTGGTTGGTCTACAGGGACTGTAGGGTTGTGCACCTTGCAGATCTATGGACTTTGGAGACCTGAAGGCTTATACATTCATTGCTAAGGTACTTTTGGAGAGCCTGAAATGGGGTTGCAGACTGCTGAACTTAAATGCCTGCATTTTGCCTATGAAAGGAGGGACTCTGCTTCTGTGAAGATGGAGAATGTGGAGCAGGACCCTGCTGCAACTAATGGCAAAACTCACACCAACTGCAGAAGTAATTTCTAGTGTTATGCTGGGTAAGTGTCTAAAATGTTGTGTGTCTGCCGAGTGAAGCTCAGTGGGATTGATGGCAATTGAAAGTCATATGCCTGGTCAGCTCTTTAGAAGTGCTAAAATGGAAACCAATGATGTAGGTGCTGGGGATGCAAACTTGACCATACTTATGGGAGTCTTAATTTAACTGAAAGGCCTGAGCCCAGTCCCACCAGGGCAATGCAAAACCACTCATTTTAGTGAAGACCAGAGGATCCTAGACTTTATTCACAAACAGTATTTCTAGTAGTGAAGACTTAAAAATTCAATTTCCAAGTCCTTCTGTGCAATCACACCATGAAAAATATCCTAAATTGTACCAGGTTGAAAAGTCTCATGAGTTTAAAGCTAATCTCATTGTTTTCTGGGGTCTACTTATGATTTTGTGAATGCCTGAAATTATCTTTGCTTATACTGCTACTTTTGGCATACTCCCATTTACTGTGGATTAATGTTCAAAATCTCATATGTGAACAGCATAAAGTAGTAGCTTCTTTTATTGTAAATGTAACTTACATTATTCTTAATCAACTAGGAGTTTAAAATGTTCTGTGGCTGTTTTGCAAGACTGCTATGGTCAATTATATTATATTTCAATTCCCATTCTTATCCCATGTCAATTAGTAGTTTAGCAATGTAAAACCTAATTAATTTCTTACCCCTACAGTATGTTGCCTTCCTAACACAGATCCATGTTTAAATAGTCCTTGGAGAGTGGCCTCATCAAAGACCATAATTAAAGAGTAAAATTTACAGTATTCTTTCCTGAAAGCAGGCTAATTTATATACTACATAAAGATTGCTTCCTATGCTTTAAGTACCTTTCTGTGAAGCAATGTAAAAAGATCTGCCTTACAAATCTGGTTTTGGTGTTTTTTTTTTTTTTGTTGGGTTTTTTTAGTAATTAGAGCTCCCATCCCAGATGGGACTGACCTGTGTTGAAATCCCAGTTTAGTCTATGGGGATTCAAATGTTTATGTTCTGTAATGGCTGGTGTGTGTGTGGTTTTTTTTTTTTTTTTTTTTTCCCTCTGCTTGAGCCCAAATCAGAGTTTAAGAATGAATGCAGTTCTCCTTCCAGTGCTTTGGGGCCTTTGTCTGGGTTGGTAGAGAGGGACAATGGCTTTTAGTATAAAATAAGTAAGCATAAAATACAGAGGTCTATTGGTTGCACTTCTCCCATGTGCTTTAACCTTTATCTATTAAAACACAACCCAAACCCCTTTGTTAGCTGTTGTCCTTGCCTGTTCAACCTTTCAGTTGTTGCAGCTGAATGACTGACCATGATCAAGTGTAATGAGGGGAGGCTGTAGCTGGGCTTGGTGTGTTAGCACAGCTGTTATTAAATATATTTAACTCTTAGGTGCAGGGGAGTCAGAAATCCATGGTTGATCCCTTTGTTTTCACCTCAGTGAATCCTAAAGATGAGTGTTAGCAGTGAATACGTGTTAATCCGTTGCTGCCAGTTGGTAAAGCACCCATGAATAATTGGAGATGATAAACAACTCACCCTTTTCCCCAAGAGCATTTATCTATATTTGCTCAGAGGCAGTGCCAGTTAGGGCTGGCACAGTTGTCCTTTGTAATGAAACTCTTGACCTAGGAAAAGTATCCAGAGTGCTTTAGAAAGATGATCTCTGATAACATGCGAGTCACTGTAGCTCTCTGCAATTTGCGCGTGACCGCTGCAGCTCTGGCTTCCCAATCTTGAACTCATATGAGTGGTTATATGGCAGAAAAGATTATCTGATGTCTGCCTAATGCCCTGTGTACTTAGCACTTTGTACAGCAGGGCTCTAGGAATCGCAATGAATCAGCTTCAGAGACTGCTCAGCCTCTGATGTCTGTTTACTTTCTCTCCATCGTGTTAACACTGTACCATAATTAGTCAGACTGTATGCACACCTATCTAGCTCACGGGAGACTGCCACGCTGTCGCAGGAGATGTGTGGCTAGTCAACAAGCTGTTTAGTTAACCAATACACAAAGGGAAAAAAGAACTCTGTGTTATAAGGAAGAGGAATTTTGGATCCCTTTCTTTTTATTAATATAGTAAAATAGTATATTGATAATGACAAAATATGAGGGCTAGTAAGTGAGAAATAATAGGAAATAAAAATATGTTTTTATCATGTGAGCAAATATGTGGACCCTGAACACGTGATAAAAGCCTGCCAGAGATAAGGCAGTGCTTAGTTTAACATGAGTTAGCTAACAAGCATCTCTAAGAGCCTGAAAAAGGATTATTTTATATATATATATACACACACCAATAAATACAGTGCACAGTTAAGGCTAATAGTTAGTCTCCGCATCAAAACTCAGCTAAGTAGTAATTTCTGTGCCATAAGTGGTGTTTAAAGAAATAAAGAACTGATATTCTCAGCTTCTTTTACAATTAATTATCTGTGAATATTTCCATCAGCTTTGAACATTCTTTTTGCCTTTATCTGCAGCAAGGATCATAGACTTTGTTTTTAAATATATGCATAAGGAAGGACCATTAAGAGTAATGTCAATATGACTGTAGTGTCTTAAACAGTAGTTTATAAATATGCATATAAGGTAGGCACTTCATTAAATAGGTATTTGTAATCTTGAACACCACTAACACACACACGCACCCCCAAGTTCAACAAAATCCTGGACTATAGAAAGGATCTAAGTGCACACACAGAGTGAGAATAAATGATGTGAACATATTTTTTGTTAAATATTGTGCCTTTTTAATGAAGTGTAGCTGTGTCCTGTGGCTTGGCTTGCCCCTTGGTTGAATAAATGGGAATTTGAGTATTTGGTTGTTAATAAACTGCAAAGTTGGAACAATGTGTTGCATCAGTATGGAATCTGGCATTAGAAAAAAAAGCTGACATTTTGTAAAACAAGAAGTGAATTCTTCTCTGCTGTGGTTGGTAGAGTTCTGCTATGGATTTTAATAGGATTTTCTCCAGCGAGGCCAATCTCAACGTTGTAGTCCTGAAATACAGGCTTAGTAGATGGCTACATAGATCCTGTGGTGAGGTGAATAGCTACAAAACCAGTAGTTTGTGGTGAAGCATGTGCTGTATGGGAGCAGTGTAATGAAACCTTCTCTTATTAACAGGAACACTTTGCATGGAATGACAAATTCTGGATATCCAGTGGCAGCATTTCCTACCTGGTGGTGGGCTTTGTGGTTCTACTCAGGTTTTTCCTAAATCCATGGAAAGCTTTTTTGCCTTTTTTTGGTCAGCTTCTTAATGAAAATCTCAAACTTTGCTTTCAGTTAAGGTTAGTCTAGTAATCTTCAGCTGTTGCTTTCACTATACTTTCCAACTATCAAAAAAAGAGGAAAAAGATCGCAGTGCAGTTAGAGAAATACAATTTGTATAATTTCCCAGACACTTCCAAAACTACTCAACCCAAAAGTTTGTCAGTATGTCATGCTGACTTTTTTTCATTAGCATTGCTATTCACATATCTGCAAAAATCAAGCTTTTCAGAGCGAAATAGTTATGTGGCTGAAATACTTTGCTGGTGCTTATGACATTTAGTCATACCTCCATTTACTGCAGCAGTCTTGTTCATTTAATTACCCTCAGTTTGGGACTATCTACTTCATGGTGACTGTAAATGTATTTGAATTCTGAGGAAGCTATTAGCAAAATTTTCCCCTTAAATGAGAAATGGTTTCAGATGCAGGACTGCTGGTTTCTGTGTTGTCCAACTTTGAGTAAGCAGTATGAGAGGATTTTTTATGCAACAGAAATATTATTTATTGTAGTATTGCAGTAGTCCTGTTTATACTGTTCAGGATGTGTGTTGTCATTTGATATACAAATGTACTCATGCTTTGATATACTTGATGTACTTTTTTACCTTTATCAAAACGGTTTGACAGAATTTTGATGAGATTGTTTGACAGGATAGTGCTGTTCTCTTGATGTATGGTGCTTTACTGAGATTATGGCTGTGCTTGAATTCTGGTATATTTATCTTTGAAATGAATTTGAAAGACATTCTTGAAAGAGAAAGTGCTGATAAGATCACAAGAGTGAAGCATTTTGGTAAACTAATGGTGTTTTTACAATTAACTTTAATAATGGTCTGTCAGAGTCCGTTGGACTGAGAACAGGTATAAACTGGGAAGGAGAACATAAAAAGGAAACTGAAAAATTCAGACCTCAGCTGCATTAGCACTTATCCAGGACTAAACCCATTAATAACTCCAGGAAACCATCTGAGGACCTCATACAGCTAACTGGCCTAGGTGTCAGCTCACCAGTAGCAGCTTTAAGTCTATGATATTTGTTCTAGATGGGCATGTGCTTTGTATTTCACTGAAGGGTCACTGAAGTGGGGAACTAGGCTATGAAAGCAGGTAATGCAACTAAACAGCAACCAGTGGCTGTACGCAAGAGTCATATTTGTTCCTCATCAGACACCAGCTCCATCTGTGGAGGTGGGATGAGGAATAAACGTGTATTTTTATGTAAGCAACAGGCTGACTTTTGGGATGGCAGAAGTGCATGTCCACTTTGTCCTTTTGGGAGTAACTTCTGGACGTTAAAGTGCTTAACGGTTATTTCAGCCTCAAAGTTCACTTTAGAAATCAATGCAGCAGGAGCTTTAGAGCTGACAGGAAAGTCACAGATCAGGAAAATGCTTGTTAAAGAATTTCAGAAGAATCTGAGCATATTCAAATCAGCAGACAGATGAAATTTAACATAGTGTGCTCAGTGAACTGGCTAATTGGATGTGTTTTCAGTTAATTTGGAGAACTCGGAGGACAGGTGAGGTTTCAAAAGGACAAATATACTTACTTGCAGGAAAGAAAGGGATGTGGGAATCGTGGCCCGATGATTTTAATTACAAGACCATAATTGTTCTAGAAAACTGCTAAATAGGGAAGCTGGTTTTACCAGTATCTGGAGAGAAGAAAATAGTTGTGGAGAGCTGTAAAACTTTGAGATTTGAGGCAGAAGTACCACCTTTAGATGTTTGTTGGAAGCTTACACTGGCATTTGAATTTTGGACTAAAAATCCTCCTTGTCCCCCTATCTCCAAAGTAATATGTGGGGATCTTCAGTCCCCAGGACCAGATGCTATTTGCTGTAAACAAATAGCATTAGTATCTTATCTTATTGCATACCTCTTCAAATTATGGCATCTGCCTTAAGTGGCTGAGTATGTAAAGTGAACCATATCTATGTGTACTGAGAAATAGTTGGATTGACTGAACTATGGAAACAACCTAGATCATGGCAGGGTTTTGGGGCCACCTACTCAAATGCAGCTGCCAAAAGATCAAGAACTAGCAGTAACTGCTATTATTACTTGGCACTCACCAAGCCGAAGAGTAATTTAGTTCTAGACTGAAGATCATGGAGACAGTCTTTTGATACCATCAAAATAGCAGAGAATTCCAAATAGTACAAGATAAGAGTCTAGAGGCAGAAAAGAGAAGCATCTGGAACTCAGCAATGTATACTGTGGCAAATAAGACCAGGCAAGAAAATAACATGGAAAACCACAACAAATGTTACCGCATTGTCATAGCATTTGAGCACTGCCAGAGTGCATAGTAAGGACAAAGGCGATGATCTCTGTGCCAGAGCACTTCTATGTTCTCATCTGTTGCTCTGATAAAGATGATGAACAGACTGCCAGCCTGAGCACAATTAATCTGCACCCGTGTTCATTCCTTTTAATTTGGGCATGATCCCCTGTGCTAGAAATAGTGATGTCAGCACTGAGGGAAGAGCCCTGGGCACTGGAACAGATAGGTAAATGAGCAACCTATCTCCCCCCCAACACAGCACAAAAGAAAACATTGTCTAAGAAAAGGCTAGGACAGATCTGAGATTGAAGAGAAAATATTTGCCATCTTCAGCAAATGCCTATGTAAAATAAATGTGGATAAATAACAGACTGGAAGGGGTACCGGTTGCAATTATAGCAGCAGAAAAAAATATATCTAACCATTATTAGGTTTTTTAAAAAAAAGTCAAACACTTTGCCTTGTGAAAAGGAGAAGGGAACAGAAGAGTGGGAGCATAAAAGGGTAATGGTGAAGGTTTCAACTGATAGCATCATGATGAAAGATGATAGATGAAAGAACCCAGCCATCCTATAATTTATGCCCCTAGGAAAGTTCTTGTGCCTTCAGGCAGATAAAGAGGAGCTTGGCTCTGTCTGTGTTATTATGAAGGCAGTGAATTTGACTTCTCATAGTACTAATGTTAAAAAAAACTTCCTCTGAAAATGAGAAAGCTGATTCAGACAGAATGTTATGGGTTTTCTTTTATCCACTTTTGAGCAAGTGCTGGCATTTATGTATTTATAATATTATTGCAGTACTTCTGTTATTAAATGTCAGCAATGTACAAAAGTAGTAATTTCTGAAGTGTGTATACTGTATTTTCCATGAGATAAGCCATTTCTGACATAAAGACCCTTTAAGAACAATAGCTGTGTTTCAAAAATGTAGTATTTGATAATTCTGGCTATGTACTTCATGGGGTTATTTGGGTGTTATGCTGCTTAATTATCTTATTGACTATAAACTTAGAAGTAATTATCTGACATGTTTCCAATTGTTCCTTCTATCCTACTGGCAGACCATGGACCCCTGTGTTGCTTGGGGCTGTTGGAAAATAAGACTGTTTTTGCAATGCATGAGTGTTTATGTGCTCCTTCGTTGCTCCCCCACTGTAGTTTAGTGTTAGCTCGGAGGTGTTGGGGGGAGCTAAGGCTTTACAAGGTGATTTGGGTGCAAAAGCTCCTGAATGCTTTGTTTAGCATAGCATCTGCTATAGCACAGCCCAGAGGAAATTCAAAGCTGGGGAGCTCAAACAAGTCTTTAGTGAAGTCAAGAGCATTCTTCATGGAAGTTCGCGAAACAGTGCTCGTAGCTCTACATATAGGTGTCCCTGTGTGATCAGAAATGAAGATACCTCGTATTGAACACCTCTGTAATAGGAGTGGTTTCCACTTGGTTGTTTATAGAAGAAGCTGGACAGTATGATGTTGGGAAATATACTACATGAAAAACACTACAAATAGTTCCTTTCAGTCATTAAGCTTAGCCATGAGTCATGTTCTTTTAATTTGACAAATAATTGAAAGAGGTGAATGTTCAGTGCTGCAAGTAAGCATGTGTGTTCTCACTACAAATAATAGCAGGTACACCCTGACTCTGCCGTGCATGATGTTGAAACTGGTCTTTGAATAACACTGTGGACTGACTTGCATATCCTTGTAATATGTGTGCAAGCAGCAGTGCAGTGGGTTGTGTGCCTATGAAGGCTACCGTGTGCGCAGGCATGCAAGACAGTACAGTGACATGAACTACAAATTTTAAGCACGTTAGCACCCTAATGTTACTTCACAAGAGCACTTTTTTGCTGCCCTGAAGGAATAGTTTTCTTGCCCACAGTGCCTGTGCATGGTCTCTTTCTATATCTCCTGCCATTCTGGGAGCTCTGCCTCTCAATGACATGAAGTGCTTCAGAGCAAGGCTTGATTAATTGGGGCTGAAGTGGTATTTCTGGAAGTCCTCCTACAGATGCTATTTCATTGCTGAGTAAAATGGTTTGAGTTGAAGAGCAGCTAGCAGGCATTTTATGACATGCATTTTATGACTACTAAATAAGATTAGATTATCTGCTTCCTGTCTGTAACATGCAGTACAATACCTAGAAGCAAGCTGGATAGCATTCAATTGCATTTTTCACTTAGATGCATTTTTGTGAATAAAATGCAAATGAAATTCTGTAGGCGAGAGATCTGAAGGTTCTTAGCCAAAATGTTTGTCACTAAGGTTCCACACTAAGATTTATTCAGGAAACCTTAAACTTTCCATTCTGGAAACACTGAGGGGTGTCTTGAAAGCAAAAGTCTTGGTATAACCCAGCTTAGAAAAATATATTACCTCACTTAGAACTGGCAAACTCTTAAGGATGGCAGGATCTGCATGAATCTGCATTGTAGATGAGTAAATCTGCAGAGGAGCATATTGTTGAAAGAATTTTGGAAGTACTGCTGTTTAAATAGGATAAAGCATCATCACTTGTTTCTGTATGCTAGAGGGGAAAAAAAACCCTCAAACATTTGAAAGGACCACAAGTAACATCCTTGATTGTCTTACTCCATGCTCAAATGTCCTATTTGTGCATGTATACTATCAATAAATTGATGATACTGCCATAACAGGCAAGATTTCTCAACAGGTCTAGTCAATAACAAAGATGTATGCTGAGCTGGCGGTTGTATGCCAGAAAATCCGTTACTACTTTAAACAATCTATAAAAGCAGACGGAGGTTTGGTTTTAAGTCTGTTTCATAATTTATTACCTTTTCTGAGAAAAGAAGAAGAAATCTTAGGGGGTGAGGGGGTGGGTGGAAAGCAGAGTTAAAAATAATTTTAAAAGTATGAAAATCATGGTGTCTGCAGTTGCCTTTAATGATTGCAAGAATTTTCATGGTTCATATCCTCTTTCTTGACAAGATTTATCTCCCACAAGCGTAAGCTCCTCTTGAGGTTCTATGATCCCAGTTGCTCATGGAATGTAGGTAGCACTCTGACACCACCAGACAGAGCAAGCAGCTGTCTGTTGGGTAGAGCTGCTTAAAAAAACAAGGAGACACAGAAGATGATGCATGAGTTTGCTATGTTTACAGTAAAAGCTGTAGCTAAGCTCATGATTCTGAGTTTTATAGGAAGATAAGGAAGTGGGGAACTGCCTCTGGCAAAGTAACTTGAGTCTCTGTGCTGGTTGTGGTGTTGCTAAAAATCAGCTACTGCCTCAGAAATCATGAGGTTAACAATATATTTGTATAATATTTTTATCTGAATGTATTGGTAGCACAACTCCATGTGAGTAATGTAGGCAGCTACTGGTGGGACAACCAGGAGCAAAAGAAAATCCTTCTAAACTGTCAGCTGTGATTGACTTCCAAAAGAGCCATTGATGGCTGATCCTTCCAGTACCCAGAGGCTGGGCCAGGCCTAAGATGTCAGCCTTGGGTATCTGTTGTGTGTGGTTCCAGAAAGTTGTCTTGGACTTCTGGATTTGAATGCAAAATCTATCCCCCTAGTCATCCTGAGGGGCTGAGTGCACAGCCTGGTGGGATGTGGTGCTCTGGGCTCTCATTGTAGAAGAGCTAGAGGAAAGGCACTGAAAGCTGGGAAGGATTCCTGACAATAAATCTAACTGAAGGTTGTGTTTTACATTTGTTTTACTTGTGGTCTTTCGTTTACTTGCAACTTGCAGCAGCAAGTCTAATCTTTGTCTTGCAAAATAAACTTTTGCTGCTTCCCCGTTAAGTATGCTTTGCATTGTATGGACCTAATGAGTCTTAAAAATGGAGAATCTTAGGATTTTCTGTTCTCATTGATGCACTGTGTCAGAAAAAATCAGATGTGTCCAGCCTGTGTGAAGCAGACTGTACAAAAGGGACAGTACAGTAACTGTTGGGCAGGTGTCATTTCTAGATGGGAATTCCGTCTAGCTGGCTCAAATCAGCATTGTATCTTCAAAGAGCAGATGGTAGAGAGGCATACCATGGTGTGGATACAGCCAGAGGAATTGCACTCCCTTTTCGCAATTTAACCAAGTTGCTAGGTAGAAAGAATACTCAAACTTTCAAGTTGCTTTTTGGTCATAGGAGATGAACATGAGATGTCTGTCTTGCTCTCAAAATGTGAGGAATTAAAAAGTGTCTCCTAACAGCACATTTACTTCCATTCAGGAGAACGTTTCCCTTCCCATATTATTCAGAAATCGGTGTATATAGCAACAATAACTGCTGTCTCCTTGGCCTCTCCTTCTCTTTGTCCCCCCTGGCAAAGGCACTTTATCTAAGTCTACTAATTGCAGCTGTTTAGTATAATGCTGCTCTCCACTGGAAGGAGAGAATTGGGTCAAGCCTGTTGGCCTGTTGACTTGTTGCAAAGGGGCCCTCAAAGCACGCACTCTTTTCTGCAATCCAGCTTTCTTGGAATGTGTTCCTTATGTCCCAATGTAGTGAGACCTACAGTCAGAGGAGCGGGAGAAATGGGATTCAGACATGTACACAGGTTCTTCACTCAAACACCTTGGCTGCTTTGAGAAGGGAGCTGAAGCTTGAGGGACTGTAAGAGAATTTTACATAAATAACTTGCTTGGAAAAACAAACTGAATCCCCTCTGAGCTGTTATGTGCCTATTCAGAAAGGAGGTCCCTCGGTGCCTGCTAATTGGTACAAACCCTGCAAAGTGAGGTGAAATCACATCCTGGAACTTGGACAAGTCAGAGGGAAATAGTTCACTGCTGGTGTTCCCATATTCCCCTCAAGGTAAACATACGAGTTAAATTCTTAGCACAGTAAAATTGTAGGGCATTCCACATCAGGACACAGCTATATGAGTCCTGGCAGGACAATCATAGCAGCTGAATTTCTAAAGGAAAGCCCCCTATGTGATTCCTGGCAGGACAATCACAGTGTTTGAAATCTCCAGCCGTGAAAAACTGCATAATACAAAGCTATCAAAACATATGATATTCCCAGCATGAAAAATGTAAAGGAGGCATGGAGGCTTAAATTGTATTAGTAAAATCTTGCTGTAATTGGTCTTTGGCAAGAAAGAAAAAACCTGCCATTCTGTTCTCTGGCACAGGCAAAGCTTTGTAAGTTGAATTACTGAGAAGAATAACCTTCCTTAGCAGGATTAAACCGCAGCTTAGAGCATTGCACATTAAAGTAAACTTCTAAAAATATAGTATTTTTCTAGTATGTCTAAACTCCAGGGCAAAAATTAGGGGGTGGGAACAGAGGATATGGAAAAAGTGGGATAAAAGGCACTTGCATGGTACCCATTTCCTAGGGCACTTACTGGGAGATACTGAAGTGGCCTCAGAAATAGCCAGTGACATTTTTGTTGCATGCAAGGTCCACCTCTGTCAGGATGATGCTTGTGGCCAGAAAAAAAAAACAAAGATCATATAAGAACAGAACTGTTGAAGTGCCCAACTTAGAGTTCAAGTAAAAGGCTTGACTAGAAGATGACCTGATAGTTGATCAATTTGATAAAAAGTTTTCTGTTCCTTCTTTCCTTAAGTGAGGTGCCAGCAAAATTTTGGGAAGACACCTCCTTGCTGGTGATGAATATTAGCATTAGGTAGGTGAAATCCTTGTCCATCCCTGTTTTAGTAACTGTGACTGAACTCAGTGGCTGGGTTAGGTTTTGTCCTTTTCCATCTTGTCCTTGTCCATGCTTGTGGCCCATCTGTGTGGTGTAATTCACCTTCAGAAAAGCCTCAGAGTTTGTAGAGGCATTTTTGCAGTGGTTAGTAGTACTGCATCTATAAACGCATATATTTTCTATGAACAAAGTGTTGGTACCAAAAGAAACATACCTGAGGAATTATTTAAAATGTGAACGGGGGCAGCAGAATTAGACAGGCTTGTATGAGAATGTTGCTTGTGCACTTAATACCATTTAACCACACGGGACTGCTGCTGTGACCAAGTACTGCATGTGCGACAGCTTGTGGGTGAGTCTGCTTGGTAGTAGCACAGGTTGATTCTTACCAGATGCTTTCCCTGTCACTTGTGCTTCCCTGCCTGCTTGTTGCATCCTGTGAGGTGTGACTGCAGAGCTTATTTATGTTCAGGACTTGTCAGCACTGGGCCTGAACTTGATTGCCCTCAAATACAGCATAAGTAGGGAGCAATGGGCAAGAACTGTTCCTATTTCATGAAACAAGGAATTCCTTATGACTATGAGAATTGCTGCTAGATATCTTAAAACAACCTGCAGCAAATGAGGACTGTAAGTGCTTTCATCTGGCCTAGAAGCCATTGTCTTTACTGAAGGTAGACAAGTTTTTTCTGAAGGTAGACAAGTCAATAGAATGAGTGGAGACATCACCTTGTGACCTTCTGCCCTCAACTCAGGACCATCAGGCTTTCCAAAACAGATATTTTTCTTTCCAGTACATAGTCAAAATATGACATGTGTAGGTTTGTGTGCAGGTTCTGAGGAGAGAAGGCTAATTGGTGGAGGAAGTCTGAACTTGTGATACAAGAGCTATTTACAGCTTAATGGCAGTTAAATTTGCATTGCTCCCTGATGCCCTTAAAGTTCACAGGCAGTAATCCCATTGCCCTTTCATATGTAGTGGGTGAATGCATAATGAATGCTGACATTTTGTGACAAAGAATTGAATGATGTTGCCTTAAAGCAAAATCAAGACTGCTTTGCACCTGCCTCAGGCTCCCTAGGCCAAGAGGGAGGCTGTTGGGTTTTAAAACTCAAGAGATTAGGAAGAAGTGCCATTTTAGAAAGCACTCGGAGGCCTGGAGCTATCTAACAGGCTTGAGTGAAACTTTCACGTGCTGTTGGATGAAGGAATGAGGGAATTAATCAAAAAAATGTCTGTTTTATAATTTCAGAATTGCAGCAACTGCCTGGGGTTGAATCCTCATAATCACTTCACTACAGAGTTTACTACTTTTGCATCATGAACCTTGTTATGCGGGGGGAGAAAGGTTTGCACTGTCCATTAGGGAAAGGCTTCTCCTGGAAGATGTTCTTGGTGTGTGTATTTTCAGAAGTAGCTAATGGGCATTTGGAGCACTTTACTGGGAATATTTTCAAAGATACTTAGAATTCTTTTTACCCAAAAGAGAATAAACTAAATGGATAAACATAACTATGAAGGATAATCATCTCTAGTCCTGCTCCAAGGGTCTATCGCTACCCATTTCCAATCCTCTGTGTGTTTCAAGGTGATGAGCAGTTCAAAATTACTTCTGAAGTAAGAGCCAACTCCTGTATCTTGCTTTCTTCCTTGCAAAAGGTCTGGGTGATTTTATGCCCTGGTGCAGGGAGAGGTGGCATCAAATGCCTCCTCCCTCATGTCAAACTGAATGAAGCCCATAGCAGTATTAAAGACACAGTATCTATTCTTACAAAGACTGCTTGTGGTTGCTCCACCTTGTAGTGTTCTCCACCCAGCATGTGAAACTGCTGGCTCGCAGGAGAAAAACATTTCTCTTTCACTCCCCATCTCCCTGAGAAGCGGCATTTGTTTACACTGAAGAAACTTCCTACTACAAGACAGACACCAAGGTAGAAGATTCAACAACTTAGTATAAAGATAGATGCATCTAAAACTTTCAGGGTAGCTTTAATTTGCTCTAGAGCGAGTGTTTTGTAAACTGGGCAAGTCCAGGAGGAAAGTAAGCTACCTTACCAGTTTCTTTGCTGTAAAGCTGAGCTTGTGCAAACAACAAAATACAGTAGTGGTGATGGAGGGGAGCATCTGATCAGATTCTGAGCGTCAGTGGTGATTCGACTAGTCTAGTGAGAGGAATTGAATGTATTTTATTTCTGTAACTTGTTTTGTGGACAGCTTTTCACAGATCTTGCAGCTTGATGCGCCACCTAAGAGGATTATATACTCTGTCATGGAGACAAATAAGGGAAGTGCCCTAAAAAGTAGACAGCCAGAAAACTAACTGAAGAGAAGAAGGGGTGTGGTTGGATGAGCAAATAGCAAACTGGTGGTCTGAAGCATTGTTAGAAGGAAATCTGGAAGACTTCAGGCTGAGAGACAGAAGTATAGTTTTTATCTCTTAGTGAAGATTTGGCATCTCTTCAGTCCATCCCACTGCTTCCATCTTGGCTGCGTGGGATTTCCCTGTGGGTGGCAGAGGGCCACCAGCAGTGCTGTGGTACCATGTGCTTGGAGAAGGTGTGGTTCTCATTCATCTAAGCCACAGCTGTTCTTGGACTTTGTGTGGGCTCTCTAGGTCCATGTGTGGCTGAAATAAATTGAAATATCTTCTGGCTTCCCCTACTTTGGCCTGGACACTATGCTCTTCTTAATCTCCACATCTAGGAACTATGAAGGTGGCCTAAAGCCTTTCCTCTTGTGATTCTCAACAGTATGAGAAACAACATCTTGCTGCAAGGGCCAAGATCCTATGCCAAGAAATAAGACTAGATGTCTTGCATCATGCCAATATAAATAGTTAAGGTTGAAATACAGTAAAAGAAATCAAGAAGAACTTTTGGGAAGTCCTTGTTTCAGGGTACATCCAAGGTAGACCCCAATCTCCTCCCTGACCTAAACCACCTTTTTGAAAGACTGTAGCATCCAATTCTAGACGTGAAGCTAGACTTGCTGCTAACTTGGTGGGTTTTATTTAAAAATCTGGACAAAATCAAGGAACTTAATACTACTGAGCATTGACATGTTTGGAAGCCATGGGTGGAAGCTAAAACCAGTTGAAATGCTGGTTTTTGGAGAGGAGATGTGGTATGCATAATGTATTCCAGATTTTAGAGAACTTATTACATGGGAGATTCCCTCGTCACTGCTGTGGGCAGTTGCCTGGTTGTCAGACTGAGATAAATAAAAAACAAAGTTTAATGAACTGAGTTCATAGAACCACAGAAGGTCTGCCTAAATGAGGGGCACTTACTCTTTCTGAGCGCTGAGTGAATATATTCAGCTGTAATGGTAGTGTTGTGCTTCACCTTGTACAGGCACACCCTCGTGTAGTAGGAGAGATGGTCTGAAACGTGGAATGGCATTAACATAATGTTATTGCCTAGTGGTGACTGCTTTTCACTTGTGTCTTTTGAAGTGTTCCTTGGTGTAAGAGAACAGTTTCCTAGCATGTTCCAAAGAAAGCTGTGTATAAAGTGTCAGTATAATTATACTGCTTTGTGTTTTGGCTTGAAAGGTCTTGCTGAAATCTGGCATTGCTCTGCTTGAGCACAGGCTTCTGTGCAGATGGTGGCACTATGCAACTTTTTTATGTGGTGTTTTGTTTCTTTTTTCTACAGGGGAACCCAGTGTTTTGTAAAGGACTTGTCTCAGCAGATGAGCTCTGGGGAAGGCAGATGTGTTGTTGAGATGGCAAGAGGCCATGTGGTCAAATCTCTGTGGTTGTGGCGAAGCAGAACTAATTATTGTTAAGCTCTCCAAGATGAACAAGTGTCCAGTCTGTTGCTCATAACTGTGATTCCAGCGTTTTCCTTAGTAGCCTGTCTTATTGTCTGGTTGTTGTGGTTACAAGAGGTTCCTAATACTTAAACTAAACTTTCCCTCATACTTTCAAGGCTTCTGTTTCTTTTTTTAAGTTTTGTGATTAATGGCTAGAGTCGCTTTAATCTTCTTTATAGCATCATCTGACATATTTATACAGTGTGCTAGTTTTTTGTTTCTGTTTGGTATTAAGATTTTCTTTGGCTAATTATATTTTTCATCCTGTAATATTTCTCCAGGTTCTTTTAAGTACACCATCCTAAAGTAAAACCTCCCCACTCCTCTGTGAGCTAACAAGTCCAGAAGAGAGTAATTGTCTTATTACCATAGATGACTTTATTAAACAAATGTCAGCTCAGCTGTTTCCATAAACTTTCCCATTTAACAATATCAGGAATACAAAAGCCTCTGAGATGCATCCCCATCTTGAATTCCCCCACCTCCCCCTTCTCTAAGTAAATTTGCTTGTGGAGATTATTTTCTGTGGAAGCCCTCTTTTCTCCAAAGAAAGGACAACTAGCAGATTCAGGTCCCCAGTGGGAAGGTAAGATGGATAAATCATTACCAGTTCTGAACTAAGCCTGTATGTGACAGAATTTTTGTGTCTATTTCAGCCTGTTGCATGAAAATTGAGAATGGCCAAGGACCCAGAGAATTCCCAGGTTCAAATATGCTTCATTAGTCTATATGTGCAGTAACACTCCAATGTTATAATGGTAACTGGATGCTGGTCATTGCTTGCTTGTGTATGAGCCTCTTTGGAGCAAGTAGCTTGATCTCTTGCATTTTCTGTAATTCTCTGCCTTTAATCTTGTTCATTCCTTAAAGACTTCATTGCTTCTGCTTCTATGTTCCCATTGGAAATACAGATTTTGTCAGAATTTAAGGATGAACAAAGCGAATAAAGAGTTTCTGCAGTATCACCTCCTCGCCAAGCTGTCCCTGTTTTGTCACCAAAAGTTATTTTCTCAGTGTTCACCCTTAGTAGGGATTAGCTGTGTGGGGAAGAGACAAGGGTTATAAAAGGTTTAGGAAATCTTTGCTGTTACATTTTTCACTGGTTGCATGGCTAGTTTGAAATGTAGGGAACCAGGTTCATCTCTGTCCTATTACTAGATTCTTCTGTGACCTTGGTGAAGTCAGCTCAGCTCTTCGCGTTTTGTTCCCTATCTGGGGAAAAAAGCCCAAGTAAAACAAACTCCCACCCCAGTAATGGCCCTTACTGGTCTCAGGGGCTGTAACTGTGTAGGCTCTGAAGTGTTTTCTGTAATAACAGTATCTAATCTAATACTACCTTTGAAAATCAGCCCTCAAGAAGAGCCATAGATTAAAAAAAAAAAAAAAGATAGGTACCCCTTACCTGCTGTTTTTAAAGAGGGATGAATGTTAGCTCTAAGTGTTTTGAGAAATATTTTCAAAAACCCCAAATTTGAAATTTATGAACCATGTTGCTATAACAATTAGCTAGGCCAGGGTGTGCGTTAGTAGGCTGCTGGTGCTCTTCTCGGATGGATGGAGGCACTCAGCCTTCTGCTTTGGTCCTCAGAATGCCTCCAAAGCATGTGCCAATAGCCTATTGATGCACAGCCTGTTGTGACTTATTGTTATGTTCAATGCACAGCAGATTACAAAGGTAGGTTATTTGTTAGCATGATTTTCCAGACTGCTGCTTGAAGAATTTTAACAGCGTCCACTAAACTCCCTAATGTATAGTTCAGAATGAATAAAACTCTGCTTGATGATGTTTACAAGAGTCTCTGTGCCCACTGCTGATGAGTCATGGAAAACGGCGTATTCCTTTGACTCCTGACTGTGTGCGTGACACGCACAGATTATTAACTGTGTGGGGCTGTGCTTTACAATTAATGGATTGGTTGTTTTTATTTGTAAGCTGTATCCTAATTCAGATGTTTTCATTTTGCAAGGAAAAATGCTTCTGTCTCTCTAGCTGCTCTGTCTTGCAGCTGTAGCACCTGAGAGCTCCTGCCAGCTGAGCAAGTTGCCCTTCTGTTTTTCTTGACCTGTTGTTGCCTCTCATTATCTCAGGAACTTCTGCAGTGGCTGTTACTACCAAAACATTATTAGATCCTTTCTCTTCCTTTGTTTAGTGGATGTTCAATTATTTCTCTCTGTATCTACCCTTCAGATGACTGGTTCATTTGCTTTTCACTCTTCTCATAATGGCATGCAGAGCTTTCATGACAGCTGAGTATCTCTGGGGCCTTATTCTAGCCTGAACATTAAGTCATAAAAACAATCTTGCTACTTCTGTACGTGCCTGGCAAGGCTATGGTGCGGAGTAGCTTTGCTGTGCTATCTAACTTTATCCAGCATAGCAGTTCTATTTAAAACAAACACACAAAAACCTTAAACAACTTTAAACTATAACACCAGAAACCTTAAGTTAATTGGAGGTTCCTTTATCTATCTTTCTTTAAGACTGGCTGGATGTTGATTTTCCAAGACATTAGAAATTGGCTTGGACACGACTTGTGTTTTTGGGTTACTGGTTTGGAATGCAAGTGTGTGTTTTCAAATTTTTGCTGTCCCACCTCCAGTGATCTGTGCCTGGAATTTAGCTGGAGGGAGCAAATTAAAAGGAAAGGCAGCATTCAAATTACTGAAACCCAAATGCTATTTTTCCCCCTGCCTCCTCTGTTCAAGCCTACCTAAATAAACTGTGCTTAGGCTTTCTCTGCTGAATCTGCAGTTCCTGTTAAGCACCTAGAAGATTAATGTGTTAAGAATAGTGTCAAGGCAGTTGGTTGAAGGGTGTCTCTTCCTCACGAATAGTAAGTGTGGTAATATGCTAGAATCAAGAACATTAACTTCACAGAAAGCTTTATCAATGGTAACTCACTGAAAACAGGCAGTAAGTCTGACTTGCTTTCAGCTTTAATTAAGGCAATTAAACAAAACGTGATCTATTATTTTTCCATTTATTTATAGATTTAATTACTAGTAGTTAATCAGGCTACAGTTCTATAAATATATCCTATTGACCCTAATGCTTCCAAGTGGGAATGATATTTTGGTTTCAGACTCATTCTTAGTAAATGAAGTAATGTTTCAGTGTTGCTCCATAGCTTGTGCTTCACAATACAATGGAACCAAACTCTTAACCTTCCTCAACACATCCTCAATGTTAGTGAATATAGGTTATATTTATTTAGCCATTTATATTTCCCAAGTCAGCATAATATCTGAGCCACTATAGTCTTTATATTTATGTGAAATAGGTAAATATTTTTAAACATATGGAGGTAGTTCCTTGCTTGCTTCTTAAAGACACTTGAAAAGCCTGAGTCAGCTTCTGAACTCTCACCCTTTAATTGCAAGACTATTTTCCTTTCTTCCTTTGTATAATACTATATACAATTCACTTCTGCATGTTATTTAACTTCTCTTTTAGCTGTTGTCAGTGTTAACTAATAATTAATTACGCTGTTAAATAGAGAAATAGTTCTGATTTCAGACAGAGGAAAGTCCTGGTACGTGGTAGGGCTGGCTAGACACGGATACAGCAGGAAGTCTGAGCTGTATCACAGAGAGCTAAATGAGGAGAGCCCCAGGTAAATCCACTCCTATGTGACCTGTGTGATGGATCTGGCTGAGTGGCTGTGTTTATGCGATGTTTGTGCTGTTGTTTCATGGCTGCTGACTGTGTCTTGTCCGTTGCTTCAGGATTACTTCTAACACAACCTGATTGTTAGTAGAACCTCTTCCTAATCTCCTTCTGCTAGGCATCAAACATGGAAAGAGGAGTAGGTCTTGGACACAGCCTTTGAAGATAGTTGCAAACTCCTTTGGCTTCAGCAGTTACAGGATGGAACCTTCAGGAAGCTATAGATGAAGGAAGCAAATGATATTCACTGATTATTTGTACTGTACTTTACCCTGTTGCTCATCCACAGTGTCTATTTCTCGCCTTCTCACCTGCATGTCACTGTTAGATGCTCCAGAAGTTATGGTCACAATTCATTCTTTGTGCAGAAGCCTCACCAAATGTGCTGGATGATGGAGTAAAGCAGCTGGGGGGAGAGAGAAATAAGGGTGTACGTAATGTGTAGCTTGTAAGAATTTATACTGTTCATTCAGTTGTTTCCCCTGCTGTATTTGTGGCTCACTTTTGGACCTGCAGAGTCAGACTTAGCAATTACTCTGGCTGATCCCTCCTAAGTGAGGCAAAAGTACAAGCCATCACAAGCCTAGGGGAGAAGAGGCAGAACTAGATATTAGCTCAGAGCTCTTGTGAGGATAATGCTGGCTTATGAACATCAGAAAGACTTAATTGTCCTGTTTTGTGAGTGGTGGTTTTTTGTGTGTTCTTTTTTTTTAGCAGAAGTCACACAATGGATTTTAGAATGAATTACATTTGCAGTGTCCAGCCTGTGGTATTTGAGTTGTTCAAGTAAAACTCCCGTACTGGGGCTACAGTATGGGACTGTCACTAGAGTTATGTGGGACATGGTGGATAGATCAAACCCCAACAAACAAGCCAACTTGTGCTGCCATTACAAACACTCATGGATTTGGAACCAAATCTGTGCCCAGCTTCTCATAAAAGTGGTTGTGCTGAAATGGATGAAGCTTTGTTGACTGTCAAACAGCAGTTGCAACTGGGTGCATCAGAAGGGGGAAGAACAGGGCAGGAATATAGTGGGTTTTTTTCTGAATACCGGATGTGAAGCATGTAACTTAATCTTCTGCTATGTGAAAGCTTTGGTATTTGTCCACCACTGGTCTACCTGTACAGTTGCAAACCCTTAAGGGTAGATTCTTTTAAATGTCCTTTAAAGCTGTAAAACCTGGTATGTTATTAAGTCGGATGAACTGAATTAAGCAAGTGCTAAACTATTGTAAACACATCTGCTTAAAGGATTATACTTATGTACATAAACATCTTTGAGCAGGAAGGGTGGCACTGATGATCATATACATGAGTGAGTGGCTGTGGTAGGTAGGAGGTGTTTATAGGCAGAGAAGTTCTTGGTTGTGGATGGGGATGTCTTGCAGCCTGCGTCCTGTTAAACTCTGAGGTTTTGTCTGTGGAGATGGAAAGCATGGTGTGACCACGTTATATCTCCAAGGTCTGCTGCAGTTTACAGTCTGGTTGTGACTGCCCCTAAGGTACTTTCTGACAGCCCAGAGTAGTCAGAATATAATTTATTTGGGAAAAGGGAAAATCAGGCTTCTGGGGAGCCAGAGATTTAGGGCACTCTGCTTACGTTGTAGCTCAGCTCGGAAAGGTGTTTTTTTTAAAAAAAGTAAACAAAAGGATGACATAGAATTCTATACAAAACCTGAAAAACTTTTTCAGAATAAGACTTCTGCACAGCTGTGTACTTCACCATTCACCATAATGCATCTGATTCTCCCAACGATCTTTTGAAGTTCTTCATGCATACTTAAAGAGGATTTTTAGAAGCACTTAGTGTTGTCTTAAGTTTTAGTGGGTAAAAAAAGTTCTACTGACTTCCATGGGGCCATTAAAGTAAAATCAATGTTGAATGTTGTTAAACACCTGTCCTGTAGTAGATTCACTAAAATAATGTTCACCTTCCCTCTGAGCCACAGATGTACTTATTTAAGCTAATATTCATTTTCTAGTAATCTGCTGCGTCTGCTTCCACATAATGAAGATAAGAAGCAATCTATAGCCTTTCTAAACTTCTGTGTGAAACAGTAATCGGAATCTTATGTTATCCTTTACATTTTGAATCTTGATTTAACAACTAAGTACAACTTCTGGGAGAATCCAAGAGTTTGTGAAAGTGTTTTATGAGATGATTATTCTTCCTGTTAGTAGGAATTTGATTAAATTATTTCTCAGATTTCAATGGATCCTAAAATTGGCTATAAAATCTCATTGATCTTGGATTTTATTGCGTAAAGGCTCAAAAAATGAGATAGAACAGGGAATGGTATTTTCCTTTTCATTCCAACATGGACAGAGCATTTCTTCTGCCCTGTCAAAAGTGTTCAGAGGGGAAAAAGCAGGAAAAACACGTCTGAAATTACATAGATTTTGGAGAAAAGCGTAAACCGTAATTTTCTGTGAACTGTGCCACACAACAAAGATTATCCCTTGCTTGAAAGCTCTTCATCCAAGAGACTAGAAAAAGACTAACACAGTGAGGGAAGGAAGTACTAGGGCACTGGGAGATGGTATTGCTCAAGGTGAAAACCTGTGGTCTGAGAAGGCTAAGGCTAAGCAATGCCAGCTTTAGGAAAGTATTATACAGAAGCAGATGCATTTTTTTATCTAGCATCATTATAGATGGTGCTTAGAAATAGATGGGGATAGAAAGCTTTAACACTTTAACCTTAATTTTAAAATTAATCACTGAACAATAGCACATTTTTCAACAGAAAACATGAACAGAAGTAAGAGGAGAACTCAAGTATAATCTAGTCTTGTGAGGTGTGTAACTCTTCCTCCCCAACTTCCGCTGACTTCAGTGAAAACTGAAGGGAATTCCTATCTTTCAAAACTGTCTTTAAATACCTTGACAAATTACCTAGTGATGTCCATATTATGATACTTTTAGAATAAAAAGTGATACAGTATTTCTATCATTTAGTCTTTCTAAATGATTGAAATTGTTGCTATACTTTTCTAAAATCCGATAGGTTTTGGTAACTGCACTCAATGACTGAACTTCTTTGTGGTCTCAATAGATGAGGCCTGTCTATTACAGGATTTTAAAATTATGGGAGAGAGTTATGTAATTATTTTAACCTGCATACTTTAGCAACTTATGACTGTAGGCTACCCAGGTATGAATGCACCAGGGCAGACAGCAAATTCCTAAAAAACCCCCTGAACCTACAGACTCAGTCCAAGTAGATTGCAATCTACTCTAAAGAGGTATCTAATTTTAAGTAGACATGGAGTTGAGGAGGCTTGGAGCAGTGAGCATGTGGAAGCTTCCTGCCTTTGAAGACAACTGATGGGTAGCTAAGCCTAAAGGAGGTGAGAAGGCTGACCTAAACAAAGGCTTTTTTCTGTAAAGTAAGCAAAAGGAATGCTGCCTAATGCAAAATGGAGGGGACCTGAGCAATTGATCCAGGGAGCCAGTGTTAGTCTTGCATTGATACTCTGTGGAAGTCTGTATGGAGCCTGATGGAGCTCAAGGAACAGGACACCTGAGGATTTCTGCTGTGCAGATATAGAGAAAGCTGGACTTTGGATGTGGATTTGTAGTGCTGAAGGCGAAGGAAAGAGACAGGCCAAAGCATTAGCCTAGGCAAATGGGAAAAGGATCACACTTTTAAGAAAAATGTTCTTATGTGGTGCAGGAGTGATTTTTACATTAACTGGTGCAAAACACTGAAAATAATGTCTTAGATTTTAGAACTATAAGAGACTGTTATAATAATTTAGTATTACCAACTCTACCTATCTTGAATTTCATTTGGTAATCTAATAAATAAAACCTTTGGTGTCTGAATCAGATGTAACGTGTCTTCTTGGAAAGGTGTCTATATTTTTTTAAGAGTTCAAGTAATTCAGAGTTTAAGCTATATTTTTTTCGTCTTCAGAGAAAATTCATTTCCAGTCTGAATCAGTCTAGCTTCAGCTTCCAGATGTGGTGTTTTGCTGTATGAGTCTTCTCTGTGGTAAAGGGCCATCTATTGTCAGAAATGACTTCATGGTTCAGGTACTGACAGAACTTGATTGAGTTGCCTTTTGGTCTCCTTTTGGATGCATATTTTGTGTTGAACTTTTTTCGCTGTTTTGCACGAATCTGATTTGCCTTCCTTTAAACTCTTACTTTTGTCACCATGCCAAAGCAGCGACACCAGAAATGGGCAGACTAGGTGCATGAAAAGTTGTTAAAGGAGGTGTGTTTTTTTTTTTTGTAAGATTCTTATTTGTGCCATCTACAAATGCAAATCTACCACCAATATCTAGTATTTCTGTACTTAGGTTCTGTGAATGGATTGCCACTAAAAGAGACACTAGTGCCCAGCAAGGAATTTTTTTTTCTCCTGACTGCAGGCTATGTTTGACCTTTGTGGAAGAAAGCTGAAGTCTGCCTATTAGCTTGATTTACTGTACATGGTGATTTGCATAGTTTTTCCATGATACTTTGTTTCAGCCCATTAAATTTGCCCAGACTCAACAGTAAAAGTTCCTGGTCCTGTAGTAATGACATTTGCATTAGCATAAAATTGAAACTGTAAAATATTTTTTAAATAGAGGGAAAAGAAACACAATCCTTAAATTATATCCTTCTGCAGTCTCCTATGCTGCATTATGAGACTCAGGGTACAATATTTGAACTGGACACCTCCCCCGAGTGCAGTCTGCAACGTAATTTTGAATTGAGGCCTAGTTTTCTCTGGAAAGCGCCAAATTACTTACAGCTGATTAAATAGCAAGTACTTCCATGATACTGGTACCTTGTTATATAGTGCTAACAGGACATCCCGCCTTTAACTGAAATGTATTAAATGATCACTGGTAAAATCTGAAAGATGCTGTGACACTTTCCATTTGTATTGGCAGCCTTGTTCCAAACTGGAACTATCAGGCATTGATGTCTTTCAAACTGTGGCTGTTTCCCACCACTTGAACAGCCCATGGGGCTGGCTTGTCTGTGATCACCCAAGTGCTGACCAACAGGTGGATGCTGTTCTCCTCTCTGAGGAGACAGAGGAGAGTATAGATGGGTTGCGTGACACCAGTAAGAAGTCTGATTTCTGTCTTGTGTATTGCCTTGTGGCTGTTGGTACCTGAAGGCAGCAGCAGGAGTGGTATCTCTCTCACATGAGCCCAGGGAGAGTAAAAGCCAAGTCTTCAGAGACTGTAGCTGAGCAAAGAACATCAGACCATTGCCTCTTCTGTTACTGTGAATTCTACTTGTCTGCCCTGAAGACTTGATTACTAGACCATTAGGGCTGGCTAGAAATCTCTCATATTAAAAAGAAAAAAAAAAATCAGTAAAGAGGGGGAAAGCGTGTCTTCCCCTCATTCCCAGAGAGAAAGTAGGAAGCATTTATCCATTGCCCTTGTTGAAGGGATGATGTAGTACTGCTTATACTCTAAATCTCTTTGCAAAAGGTACAACAGCTTCTGTAACCTCTGTACAAATAAACGTGGCCAGAATGTGATCTCTAATAGCAGAATGAAATCTCTAATATCTGTCCAAATAAGCATGACCAGAATGTGATCTACAATTGCTTATATATTTGAAGCTGGAGGAGATGTTTGTGTCGCATGGCTGCTTTGGGTGTCAGATTCAAGAGATACTTGTTTGTTGCTTACTCCATTCAAGATATCAGGGCAGTTTTTGATCACGCACTTGTTTTCTGTATTTTTTTCAATAGCAAAGAGGTAGTTAGGATGCATGGTGTCCTGGTTTCGGCTGGGTTATTCTTGTAGCACTGCTGGTCCTTCAGTGATCTTGTGTCCCTCACTAATTTGGCAGTTTAAGTTCTACTGACCTGGATGCCCCACACATTCCCACCTTTCCGTCTGTAAGAATATAAAGGCAGTTTCTTTAGCTGAGTTCATCTTGGAGGCTTTGTCAGATGGCCAGTAATCATTCACACAGGGAGGAATGACCCCCATTTAGCCAATTGAGGGCATAAAAGGGAAAGAACATTTTCCTTGAATCGCTGTGAGTGTTCCTTCATCACAGTGGATATTCATATTTCATGCACTGAATATGCGGAGCTGAATTCTATGTTAGGGGCGCTTAAAAAAGTCATTGCTGCCACAAGCAGCTTGGTGACTAAGCTGCTGTCAGTGAAGGCTATTAAACCATATGAAGCCTGGCACTTGGGCTTCCTGGCAATTGAATCAGGAGCTGTATCTGTGCAGCGCTGAATTGCAGTCTTTACCTCTGTGACCTCAAAATTGTCCCAAGACTGTTTTTGTAAGTATTTAGTAAAGTGTATTTTAAAAGATGTCATTAATCTCACCTCAAATTACAGAATTTGCTTATGCATCTTCAAGTTAACCACTCATTACTTCAGTGGTTAGCAATTGCCTGGATCCTTTTCAAGAAAGGGAAATGTTTGACTTGGGGGCTGGGGGTGGGGGGGAGGACCATCCTGATGACTGTTGTTAAATTCCTGGGAGTGTGGGGTTTTTTTTGTTTTTTTTGGTTTTTTTTTTCGGGAGATGAGATGCCATGAAAAGAATTATATCATTGCAAATCCCACATTCCTAGGGCCTTTCTGATTCCAATATAGTCACCCTAAATCACACTTCTAGGGAGGTTAATACATTTACAAGAAAAATAGTTTCAAATTATAATATTTAGGGCTGAATGAATTTTTTCATTGACAACCTTTTTTCAACACAAAAGATGGACATTGCAAGACTGCTTTATGAATATGTGGCTACTTCTCCAAATTGCCTATTTTTTGGGGGGGGAAGCACTAAAATAAAAAATTGTCTTAAATTTGTTATTTTTGAAACATTTAGATTTTTTCCAGTATTAAGAAGCTTTTAAGTTTCATTTGAGCTTTTCATTCTTTATTTAAGAATTAAAACGCTGTAATGTCTGTCTGAGCACTTTAGCTAGATTTTTTTCTGTCAAGATGTAACCTTTTAAGCCAAAATATTTTCACTAACTTTTTTCTGCTTTTCAGTATTAGGAAAACTCATTAATTCTTGAAGCATTTGGGAACTAACTTTTTTGAATGTTAAAGTCTAGTGAACAAAAAAAAAATTACCATTATATATGTAGATAGGCTGAAATCTCTGACATATGCTATCATTACTTGAAGACATCAATAATCGCTTCAGGTGCAAATACAAAGAGCTTACGGGTGTCCGATGACTGCTTTGTCTTCTATTCCAGCCTCTTCTCTACCAAGATCATTGAGAGCCTAGGGAAAAGCAGCAGCTGGGTGTACAACAGCATCTGGAGCTCAGTGAAAGACAGAATTACTGGTAGTATGAAAAGGAAAACACAAAATGAAGTGGCACCAGTAGCTAATATTAACAATAAACAGGTGCATCAGTGGCTGTTGCAAAACTTCGATTCCCATGAGAAAGAGAAATACTTCTCCACAGACTACTAGGAAGATTTCTGAGAGGCTTTTAGCTGGCAGTGAAATCAAACACCACCACCTCAACTAATGAACCGATCACAGTGACCTATTGTGCTTTGGCAGAATCTAACACACTGTCTTAGCTTAGGCAAAGGTACAACAAAAATTTTAAAGTGGCACATTACACATTGCAGTGTCTCATGGGGAGAAGCATTTTGGGTTCAGGGATAGGACCTGTTCTACTCCGCTGCTGCTTCATGTAGAGTAAGTCTCCAACAGGCACTTGGTGGGTTGGGAGCCTGATGCATTGTAGTTGGCCATGCTTTCCTTGATTGCCTCTAGGCCTTCGACCGTTGCACCTGACAGGGTAGGTAAGACACATTTTCTGTTTGTGGAGTCAGTGCTGCAATATCTGTCCCATGTCACGGCAAAAAGGGGTTTGTGTTGCTCTAAATCATATGACTACAGCTCTTGTGGTCTGTCTCAAGTGGCTCATGTGGTGATATAGATGAATAGCCTTCACAGGTACCTCCTGGAGGGTCAAGATGTCACAGCTCCGGTCCTCACATGCTTAACTCAAGGTTCTCTCTCCCACTCCAAAAGATAGGAGGTAGCACCTGCTCCTTAGGCTATGTCCATAGTTTAGGCTTTCTGAGCTAGCTTTCATTAAGTGCACGTAGTCTGCATATGCACATCTCCTTACACCAGGCTGGTTTGCAAAAAGCAGTCTACATTATGCTCTCAGTTATATGGACACAAATTTAAGTAACATAAATGTGGCTGTCCTTGAGTAATTGAGAGGAAAATAGCTGCCTTTGTCTAAGGTACATATTAATTTTTTTGGTAACAAGGATATTCTTGATATTTTAATTATCTTAACTCATTCTTATTGAATTGTTTCACTGTAGTGATGTGCTCTTTGCTTAGCCCAATTGTAATCAGTGGCTGTTTTATAAAAGGGAAAGATTAGACATTGAAGTGGTAGTCTTGAGTTCTTTACTGGTTAGTATTGGGAGTGTTTTGAAGATTACCATGATTTCATAAACATGGCCCATATTGTTTTATGAGGAACAGTGACTTTAAAAATATATACTTCTAGGAAACTCACCAAAATTCAGAATGAGTAATGGCAAGGGAGTAGGCTACTAAAAAAAAAGAGACTCTGAGTAAGCTCCTTTTATTACTCCTCTGTCTTTACAGCTTGTGCTACTGCTGCATTGCAGGATTTTTTTTCTTCTATACTTCTCTCAAAAATCAGACAAACTGTGGCTTATGTAAATGACAGTAATGAAGGTGCATGTTGGCATACCATTATGGATTCCACAAGCTATGGTGTGTTTCAGATAAAAATATCTTGAATGGTTCTTGTCAGTCAACTTTGCTGAAGACCTGCTTCACATCTGAGGACCTGATTCCAAAAGCAGTAAGTGAGTAACTGTTATTTTTAGTAGCTATTTGTCTGAAACATAATGGAAAAGAACATCTATGCAAATGGAAGAGCACTTCCATCTTCTTGGAAACAGCCAAAAGGAATGCAGACAGTTAATCACTAAAAGCCTCATCAGATATTAGTATAACTTCTAGGTGGCAGTTTAGCTCACTTCCTCAAGACATTATCTTGGTCATATAGAACACTGAGTTTTCTAATAGAGCTAAGCAGCTGTCGTGGTCAGGGTTTTTTCATGTGATGCTTCTATTAGCTAAGCATATAAAGAAGGATGTAGTTACAGCGAGCTTACAGCTAACTAGGAGAAATAACATTCAAGAATTTGGCTGTGATATACATAGCATTCTTCCGTGCTACTTTTCTCTCAGCTGCTGCTCAATTTCAGGCATCAGGTACAGCATTTAATCAAGATGACATTTAAGATGGTACATAGAAGTTTTAACAAAATATTATTGAGAAAAGCAACAGAAAACACTTTAGCTGATTTATTTGAAGCAGTAATGCCCAAAATGCCAGTTCACGGAGTATTTTTTAAGCAAATGCCCTCTGTCAGACTATCATTGAATGACTTTGTATTTGCACAGCAACTCTAATCCATCATGCTTGACTCAGCCATCTAAGGAGAAGCATATAGAATAAAAAGCACACAAATGTTCCGAGAACCGAGATGTATGGGTATGTTAAGTATCTGTGCACCTGAATACAGAAAAGCACCTTCACTAGAGGGGAGATTCTCATGGCAATGACATGTAATATAAAGGTTTTAATAAGTGTCTGTTTAAAATTACACACATAGCTCACTTGTGGCATGACGTTTTAGAACAGTGTATCTTGTAAGACACAGTGCTGGAACCCCAACATGTAGAAAATCAGGAGGGGGAACCTTAATTTTTTTATATTGACTGAATGAGATGCAAGAGATTCTACAAAATAAGGAATGCCTGTCCAGAATGCGGGGTTTTTTTTCACATGAAAGATGAGCTTATAAGCTTACTATATCATCTTGATTCTGGAAGCTGTATCAACCAGTGCCTGTATCTTCCCTACTAAAACACCCTATATGCTGTAAATAAGGTCTTCCTGTCATATGAAACAACCAAGCATTTCAAGGCAATGCATTTTCTGCATGTTGGTGTAGATAGGAACTCTCATGCTCGGTTTCTGTAATAGGTGCAACTAAGCCAATTCTGTCTATAGGTGCACAGGTGCTTGGAAAATCTCTTTGCTTTTGGTCAGTTGTAGGGCATCTAGGAGGAAGGCTTTTGCCTTTCAAGTCCAGAGAAAATTTGTTGTAAAATGGTATTCTAGAAAGAAGAAAAACTGAACTTAAAATGTCAGAGCTGAGAGCTTATGGCTTTAACACAGTTGAGAGAACTGGCCTTGCTTGCAGGTAGTGTGAGATATGGAATTATATTTGCCTTATCATTATTCTGCTTGAAAACTTTCCTCTTCTCCCATTACTTTCTCTGATCTTTTGCTAGGTTTTTGGAAGTTACATACTCTTCTCAGTCCCTTGGGTCTCCTTGTCCTTCAGCTGCGCATCAAGATTTTTGGCCTGTTGCCTCTATCTGGAGGTCAATGGCTATTTAGTTGCCTCGTCTTAAACTCTCTCGTTCTTGACCTGAAATCCTATCTTGATCCCAAACCTGATGATTAGTTTAATGCTTGACCGGGTTCAATGCCTCTGGTATGATTAGTGCACCTCACCTCTGTAGTATTTTTAACCTTGGCCAGTTTCCATTGTTTCAGAGGAAGGTTAACCCTGTTTACCTCTCTCTGGTTGCCAAATTATATCTTGAGAGGGAAGAAAAACTTTTCCTGCATCAGCATCCTTAGGGTATGCAATTAATATATGCAGTAATAAATGTGATGCAAACAAATGTAAACAGCAAACAGCAGTCAAGGAGAATCCTTTCATATTTCCTGGATAGTAGCAGGACATAAGGGAAATCTATATGGAAATAGCTGAAAAGCTCTTCAAGGTTGTTAAGAGGCAACACCTAATTCATTAGCTGTAAAGAGACTCTAAGTTTTAGCCAATTTAAAACTAGTGTTGCTTTTGCAATCTGGGCATCAAAATAAGAGTAACACTTAAGCAAGACTTCTTTATTCCCATTGCTTCTCCCTCTTGATGCAGCAGTTACAGGGAAGATATTTAGACTTACCTGGGGCTCTCTTGGATGGGACTTTTGGGTGGTCTGCTGGGCTCTCACTGGGAACAGCAGACTGCCAGGTCATGTGGGCCTGTGCACTGCTGATTACTGTAAATGTTTACTTCTACTTTAGCATTATGGGTGTTGCAGGTAGATGGGGGTAGCAGGGGGTGAGCTAAGGTTTTAAATAGGGAAATGAGATTTGTAGGATCCATTTAACTAGACCAGGTGATAGTTCTGGAGAAAGCACAGAAGCATCTTCAAGTGTGCTGTGCTCTTGAAGCTGGCGGAACACTGCCCGATCACTGTCACCTTCCTTTGCCACAGACTCCCACAGAAAAGAGATCGGTGCTGAACTTCTCAGACATAAGCACAATGGAGGCTCAAGCAGGGGTGGACGACAGCTTAGAATGGGAAGTTGTGTGCCCTTCGTGCCTCTCTCTCCCTTGTAGCAAGGGACACATGCAGCTCTCTAAGGCATGGTAGGTTTAAAGCAGAGGTCTGTGGCTGTAGGGCCAGGTGTGGAATCCCAGAGTGAAACCTCTGTGTAGCTCATATTATGCCAAAACAGTTTATCATAACAGCCATGCTGCAATAGCTTGTAAACGTAGGTACATCTCAGATCTTCAAATTGTTTTGTCATCATAGATTTCTAAAGAAAAAAATGTTGCTGCTCTGAAGTCATCCAGAAAGGAGAATGGTGATATTCTTTACTTGTGTAGGTACTGCTGATTTTTACTTTCTTATGATAGGCACTCATATGAAGGTTTTATTTTATATTTGCCTGGAAAAATGTTTGTGTTGAAACATAACAAGCAGAATGGAACAATTACACATGGACCTAAAATGTTTACAGTGGGGACTATACTTGCTGTATATTTTGAAAGAGGACTGGTGAGTCACCTGCAGGGTATCACAATTCTAATTGTGGCCACCACCTTACCAGCTGTTGCTGTGACTAGTAAGGCACTGGGGAAAGAGAAGGGCGAGGGATCACTCTATTTTTTGGTCAAAAACTGTTTGGAGACTAATTCTAGAGTAGCAGAATGAAACCTCAAGTGCAGAACAGCAGCAATATACCTAAATAGTTAAACATGTCTGTTTTAACTGGTTGTGTCAAAGAGATCAGTAGAATACTCTATTTTTTCAATTTATTCCTTTCTATTTGAAAGGGATATTTTCAGACTAAGAAAACAAAACCTCATTTTTCTGTCTGGGATATTAAGAAATTATATGGCATTATAAGCTGCTTTTCTCAATTTCATATCTCTTTGGGGAGGAGTGATACAGGCTATAAATAAGCTCTAGCTCATTCTTATTTTAAGTCATTGAGTGTATTGCTGATTCTCTTCAGCAGACTGCAGAAAGGTGGACAAAATGCAGTAAAGCTCTGCAGTAGCAGAAGCCACTGAGGAGGCTACAGCTAGCTGGGCAAGATAGTCTTTGAATTGAGAAGTCTTGAACCAGGAGCACCTTCTCAGTGAAACTCCCAGGGGAATGCAACAGGGCTTGTTGGCTCTATTGGCAGATATATTGAAGGAAAAAAACCCAAACCCCCTCAAAAAACCCCAAACCACCACTCCTACTGAAACAAAAAACAGAAAGGGAAGGGGAGAAAAGGAGTTTTCCCTAGCTGGCTTGCTTTAGAGGAGTATTCCCATGACCTTTTATAGACAGATGCAGGTGAGCTCTAACCAAACTGTGTTGACTCAAGTCTGTGTAGTCATGCTGATGTAGCACTGAGTCCTGTTTAGAATGGTCCTGCTTTGCAGCAGGGGATATGAAACCAAAGTGAGTGCTGGATCTGTGCCACTGCTGAGATCTTTGGTTGGCTCAAAGTGGCCTGTGAACATCTGTAAATGGAGTTAATTGCCACCAGTGCTGATTAACTGGTGCTGACCTCCATCACTAGGGAAGGGGACTGAGGCTGGGTCTGGCTCCTACACATTTGTGCAGAACAGCAGAGGCATATTTGTTTTCCTGTCTTTTTGCTACAGAATCACAGAATGGTTGAGATTGGAAGGGACCTCTGGAGGTAGTCTAGTTTAAACCCTTTGTTGAAGCAGGGTCAGCTATCATGGGTTGCTCAGGACTGTGCCCAATTGACTTCAGAGTATATCTGCAGATGGGGATCTCTCAACCCCTATGCGCAACCTATTCAAGTGTTTGACCACCCACTCAGTACAAAAAGTGTTTTCTTCTGTTCATATTGAACTTGACATGTTTCAATGTGTGCCCATTGCCTCTTGTTCTGTCAGTGGGCATCACTGACAAGAGTCTAGCTCATTCTTCTTCATTCCCTCCCATCAGGTCTTTATATGCATTGATAAGATTGTCCCTCTCCCTAGTGGTCCAAGCAGTGGTACAAGGCTTTCTGCTTCCATGTGAAGAGTAGGAAAATATGTTCTATGGGAGCGTGCTGATGTAAAGCAGACCTCAGGGCTCATGTATATCCTCTTGCCCCCACATAATAGAAACACGGATTCTGCATCTTTTTATGGAAAAAGTTTTGAATCTGTTTTTGGGGGGACGGACATTGACAATTGGAGGCTTATTTAACTGGTATTGAAAGATGCCAAGATTCCACATGGGAAGGAAACAGATTTCTGTCTAGCTGTATCCTTTCTATATACCCTTGATATATCCATGGAGTCCTCTTGCAGCAGAGGAAAAGCTAGCAATCTGTGGATGATCAGCCTTGCTGAATTAGGCTACTGGCTTCTGCCCTCATCTGTGGGAGGCAGGTTTATGTCCCTGAGTGGTTTCTTACAGCACCAACTTATCCTGAAAGGTTCAGAAAAATAGAAATTTCCAATGTGTTTTGAATCAATTAATGGAATTTACTGAAATAGCAGATTTTGGGTCCTGGCAGACTCTATTCACACGTACGTGTTCTCAATACAGTTGGATATCTGTCAGCAATTTGGGGAAAAAGGCAATTATGTTTTGCAGGTGTGAGATTTTGCACTTATGAAATACATTTGGACACTGATGGGCCAAAATGGCTGTGAAAACACATATCAAATTTGTACTTGGAAATATGATCTGAAACAACCAGAATTACTGTACCTGTTCACAGACTATCCCCAGAACATATAAATGAGTGCAAAAAAATAACAGCAAGGAAATGTTTGTTCTTTACAAATTAGGGAAATTCCTTAGGAAAAAAGGAAGTCTAATGTGTTGACACTTTTGTGGGACTGCTTAACAGTGTGCTAAGTATTTTCCTTTCAGTTCCTTTCATTGGGCCATAACATGCCATTAGATATTTCCTGGGTAGGGACTGAATGTAATGTCCACTTTGCCTAAATGGACCACAGCTTACTGGAAGGAAGGGACTAGAATTTTATAGTATATTCTTCCTCTTCTGCCCCCCAGAGAAACTGCTTTCACCACATTTGTAGCTGTTGAGGGGTCGTTGCTAGGCCAATAGAAGTTGAGGCTGGTGTAACCTATCAACTTTGACACATACAGAGATGTCTTGTGCAAGATTACCTGTTCCTCTTCAGATTCCTGCCTGAAGATCAGGTGTGATCAGGAAAGAATGGAAATTGTCCTGCAATAAAGTAAGGGTGAAAAGATATTACAGGTTCACTTTTCCCATAAGTGAATATTCATCATCTTATGGATATGCAGATCTATGTGGAATGGCATTGCTAAAGGAATGGTTAAATGGAGGAGGATTCCTTTTGCCTTGAGAAAGGAAATTGGAGGTAGAAGTCTATTTAATCATGGGAGACATGGTGGAAGTAAAACTGGTTGCTCTGTCTTTTATAAGAATGAGCATCGGATTAAAACAGCAAGTGTCAGATTTAAGATAAATGCTCCCATGAGAAACTTGTTGCCACAAGATGTAGAAGATATTGTTAATCCTAAATCTCTACACAAATATAAGAAAAGCCATGATGACACACCTATAATTAAATGCAATGTTAACACTTCTATGATTTAGAAAGTCCACAGGCTGCAAGTTTTTTTGTCTTCTTGAATTAAGTGGTTACCCAGGGAAGTATCCCTCTATACCTGTCCGGTTCCTACAGCACTTCCTACACATCTTCTACTGTCTGTTGTCAAAGTACTGTGTTAGATGGATTTTGGCCAATATCAGTTTGACTATTTGTATGTAGTTGATGAAGTTTCTCCCCACTCATTTTTTTCATAGTGTACAATTACAAAGATGAAGGCTTGAGTCCACCTGGTAGAAGTAAATGTCTAAGTGAGAATATCAAAGTTAGCAAGTTACATTAGCTTTTTGCACCTTCTCCCAGAGGACACCATAGCTTTGTATAAAGCAGGAGTGTGTTGAATTCCAGTCTTGTTTAGGTGAGCCTGTGAACCTATATATGTTTGTTTAGCAGATAATTTACCGTGTTTATGTGTAGCAATACGTTGCTGTTTTGTGCCAAAACAAACCAAATATTAAATGAAAAGGAACCAAAATAGAAAAGAGAATGCATTATTCAAAGGCTAGAAAAAGAGCATATGAAAAAGACGCTTTTGGTTTGCTTTAGTCAGCATCAGTGCTTTACAGCTTCAGGGACTCTTACCCATACTGGCAGAACTCTTCAAAATCGCTGGTACCTGGTGGGATGGTCAATTTATTCCCATGTTCTTTTTCTGCATTTCTAGAAGGTCACGGTGGCCCAGGTTATCAGTTTCATAATTCACGCTTGGCCTGGAAGGAGAGGGTGTGTGTGTGCAGAAAATAAAGCCACACATGTAGAAATCTTCAATGGCCATTTATTAATTCTTCTGAGCTATTACTGATGTTGGTAGTTGTAAGTTTGATACAACTTCTTGAAAATGAAACTTTTTAATAACTGGGCTTCAGGTGTGAAACATCCCTACAAGTCAATAGACTTATTGAGCATACTCTTGGGAAATTTAGATACATCTAAAGCTCTGGATACTCATGACAGTTGATTTACTGGTAGAGACTCATGTTTCTTGGTACTTACCTTGTTTCAGATTGGGAGGAAAAAACCCCCTTAAAAAAAAAAACCACTGAAAGCAAAGGCCATCAACACAGTGATGCTTTCAAAAGTTTTAATTGAGCCATTCTTCAGAATGCCAAGCCTGGCAGTAATGAATCATGTCCTGCTATGTTCTTGTCCATTGAAATGTGATAAGGGGTGATATATGTCATCCAAGGGTTTCAGAAATACACCGTCTTTTGATTTAGAACAACATTTCAATGTCACAGCTCTTAAAACTTATGATAAAAATATGGCTATGAAGACAACCCATTATTTTACATATATATATATATATACACACACACGTGGCTATGCAGCTAGGTGGATAGGAATTTTCATTGAGAGGGATAAGGGTAAGAATGTTTTTAGAGGAGAGAGCTTATTGGCTCCATAAACTAGAGAAGAAAAAAAAGGGGGGGGAACTGATGGCAATAGATAACATTGTTTTCAAATTATTATTTTAATTTTATTCCTTTTATTAACTATTCTAATATTTTTTTAGTGGAGTTTTGCCTTGAAGATGATAATTTTTGCAATCGTGACAGTGGGCTCTGACAGTCTCATGCAGTCATATTGGAACAGTGCAAGTTATTACTCCTCACCTGTTACACAAAAGTCTTCAAATGCTGGTGGGTACTTTGTAGGTGAGAGGACAGCACTCTTGAACAGTTCAAACTTCATAGCTGTCAGATGTCGGTCTTCCGAAGTCACCCTTTTTCCTATATGTTTTTTCATCCTACATCATATGGATGTCTCTTTTCCTTCCCCATCATCTTTAAATTCTGTTTTGAGAAAACATAAGCATGGGTCACGTACTAAGAATTCAGATCACAAATATTCCAGGTTTCTGGGGCAGTCAAATCACAGATTTTTGTTCTATTTCAGGATCAGATGCAAGCTCACTCAAATCCTAGTCTTCCATTTCATCCCACTTTGGAAGGGCAGCCTTGAATAATCTCAAGGTACAGAACTCCCACTGACTGCAACAGGGGTCATCTGAATGTTCATGATGGACAAATGGAAAAGCAACAAGTACCACCAAGCACTATAAATGCGCAGTTGTATAGCTGTCTGCAAGAGATAGAATACTCTGTTAAAATGGGGATAGAAGCTTTTGGCTTAGGAAGTTTGCATGTTGTCCCTTTCCAGCTCTCTCACCCTATGTTACAAAGGAGTGATGAATGGCTCCAACACGGTGACTGTCAGAATTTTTGTACCTTTGCTGCACGCTTGCTTCACAGAGGCACAATAAACATAACACACTTAGAAGTGGTTCAGGGACCTTCCTGTGTGTGCAGTCTCATGTGTCCTGGAAGTGTCTGATTGCCTCTGCGTGTGCAGAACCATTGGGAATAGCATGCATGATTAGTCCAACAGATGCTTCACCCAAGCATAGGTCTCCTTTTCTTTAAGTAGTTTGTGACCATCTGGAGATGGTGAGAAGACTATAATGTGTGTGTCCAGTAGTTCTACAGCTTGTGCCCTGTTGATAGTGTCCTAGTTTTTAAGATAGCTGGTGGCTGGCTCTGACTATCAACACAGGACAAATTTTTCAGTGGAAAAATAGGATGTACCTGGAAAACTTAAATGGAAACCCTATCCTTATAACCTTTGCAGTGTGGTCCTAATATGCGTGCATAGGCTGTTAGTCTCTCAATGTCAAAATCACAAGGGCACTGCAAACATCAGTAGTTCTTCTACCACTCTGTTTTCTCCTATGGTTCCCAGAAACGTGGAAATGTTGCTTTTTATGATGTGAAAAATGAACTAATAGTACAAAAGAGAAAGGGAAGGCTTTTTCTGGGCTAAAGTTGCTTCCCTTTTGGAAGCAGGTTTCAATTCAATGTAGTTATGTATAGAAGTCATTAACCATGTTAGAGTAGTTCCAGAGAAGTGGACATTGAGTTATTTTAGTTTCAGTTTTAAGGGATTTATTGTTGTGGGTTTTTTTTTTATTAGTGTGTGGTGGTTTTTTTCCTTTAAGTACTTTCAAATAATAAGTGAAAAGGTGATGTTGCTTCTATGGACTTCTAGTATTAGGTATGGAAAGCCTGGATAATTAATGGTTAACTGTCTCCTAAGAAGAGTCAACAAACTCTTTGCAAAGATACAAGTCAATGTGGATAGCTGATCCAATTCCTTTCCTTTAAGAAGAGTGAGAAGTGCAAGTTTGCATTATATTTGGGAACTTTGAGCGTTTGTAGAAATAAATGGATGCTGGTGTTGGTACTGGAGAAAATATTGTGTTGGACAGAGGAGTAACTTCGTTGAAAACCTGCTTTGTTAGGTTTTTCTGAAGCGAAGGGGATTACGACTGTACTCTTCATAGGTGTGTAGATGTGAACTCCACCAAGTAACTTTTGAATCCTCCTGCCGCCTCAATTTGAGGCATAAAATACGAAGCTACCAGGAGTTTCATAAAAACCAGATTACTAAGCTGGTTCTATTAGTCTTTCTCCTGAAAGAAAGGCTATGGTGTTCATTAACACTCTTGGACATAAAGAATAGGAAAGAAATCTTACAATTTCCAAATATGAAAATAAAAGTCTGGAGAGATACTTGGGCCCTTTTAAACAGCAGAGAATCGAATCAATAAAAATAATTTGATCATGGAACGTCTTTAATTAAAAAAAATCCTACTTGACAGTAATAAGATTAGAAATTAAGTGATAGAGATCAAGAAAGAGAATCAGATTATTAAAAATACCATAATAATTAAACATTTCATGGTTGAAAGGAATGTAGTAGTATTCTTGACTGTAAAATGGATTAAGTGTGGTCTTACAGCTGATGGAGCTGAGGAGGTATGGTTTGTGTTACCTGATGACCTCCTGTGTGAATGTGGGAAAGTTGCTTTGTGCTTCCATGTCCTAATCTGCAGTATGGAGATAAGCTTTTTGCCTAAGTCACTGTAATATTGTGGTGCTGAATTAGTTACTGTTGGGAAAGCAAACTGACCTTGAAAGGAAGATTTAGTATGGCCAGAGGAGAGAGATAGAAACCCGCCTCCCCCATGCTGGATACAAAATGTGATTTCAGTGGAACCAGAGCTCTGGGAGGAGGGAAACTTATCAGCAAACTGTACTGACCTAATTCTGCAGCTCTGATAAAATCAATGTAACCCAAATTAATGCTATAATTCCAAAGTAAATTTTTGATTTATGCTTTCCAGGACAAGAGTCTAAAAGCTGATAGTTGCTCCATTCCAGAGCTTTGGCAGTTTAAGAAAATTTGTTAAAGGGTATATGGGCATGTTTTGGATCATTGTCTTCCTATGTGTTAATGTTGTTTGTTTTTTTTCTGTGTGTCCAGAGGAGAGCAACAAAGCTGGTGAAAGGACTGGAAGGGATGTCCTGTGAGGAGCAGCTAAGGACTTTGAACTTATCTAGTTTAGAGAAAAGGACCCTGAGGGGTGACCTCATTGCTCTCTACAGCTTCCTGAGAAGGGCATTTGGAGAGGGAGGTGCTCATCTCTTCTCGTTGCTATCCAGGGACAGGACATATGGGAATGGTTCACAGTTGCACCAGGGGAGCTTTAGACTGGACATTAGGAAGCATTTCTTACTGAAGTGGTCAAACACTGAACAGGCTTCCTAGAGAGGAGGAAGTGGGAAGGCAAATCTCTGAGAGGAGACAGTTAAGGCTCTCTGGTTTTATGTCATGAGAAGCACGTTCTGAGAACAAAATGGTTGGTGGACTAAGTGTGTGCATATAGTCTCTGGAGACATAAAGATTTGAGACATCAAGATTTCAAGATGATTTAGTTTCATAGCTTCATGAACCTCACTGAAAGCCTTGCCAAACAACTGCATGCCATTGGAGGTTCTTGGCTGTAATATTTAAAACTTAGCATGTGCCCCTGGCCAGGTTGCTCTTCAGTGGCTTTGGGGGCATTATGTGTTACTTCCCCTTCAGTCCTGCTCTGTTCTCTTTCCTTCACTGTACAAACTCAAAATCATTCAACCATCTCTTTCAGCCATCATTAGAGAGAAATTAGGGGAAACCTATACTTGTCACCTTTTGGCCTAGTAAATGTGGAGATATGTTCTCTCTGTTTAATCCTTCAGAACAATTGCTTTGAATGCTTAGGTGTGCATGCAACAATAAATGTGCTAGAATAAATACATCTTAACAAAAAAATCTGGCAAAGGCAGTTTACTGCCTCATTGCTTCCATCATCATCTTTCTGTGTTTTCATCCATTCTTACTATTTAATTCAGAAGGCTTAATCAGAATCCAGAAACACTTGGAGACTCTTTTTCATTTGGATGAAGGCAAAGGTTGATTCTATAACTGTGAGGTTGCATATTTGAAAGAATAAAACCACATGGATGAATTTCAGTACAGTATCTAGTCAACAAAACACTGGTTCTCTGTTATTTTTGTTGCTGGTTGGCAAATATAAAATATGTCAAAGTCCCCATGTTAATGGGGAAAAGTTTAAACATCTTAAATGCTAAAGAATCTTTAGAACTTCTTCAAAGGTGCATGGTAATAAAAGACCTGGACTTTGAGTAAGACTGAGTCAAGCAAAAATAGAGGTCTTCTCTGTACTCTCATTATGCCATTACCTGGATCCCTGGGGCATAGGGATACTGGTGAGGTAGAGCTGTGCGCTGCTTATTCTTTTTCCTAGCCCAGTGGGATAAGGAGAAAAAAATGGAGTTATGTTGCTCAAGGCTGTCCCCCAAGGCACTGTATCTTCCAGTGTGGTCTGGCTGTGGGATTGTGGACTGTCCATACCACTTGTGTGTCAGGCTTGTGCTTAGGCAGTGCAAATGGCTAAATTACTTCTTTCATTTCTTCAGTCACAGACGAGATTATTGGTTAGGAGTTCACAGATGATGGTGGGTCTTTTTTTTTTTTTTTTTTTCCCCCCCTCAATTTTGGAGACCATATTAGCTTTTTTCCCTTTCCCTGTCAGTCTTCTATGAACTCAAACCTGCTCTGAATGCACCTTAATAGGACAACAGCCTTTTGATGCCAAGAAAAGATGAAGACAGTATGCAAAGCGATATTAAAGCTGTTATCTCAAAGGTCCTAGGACATAGGACTGTACACACCAAAATTTGAAAGGCAACTTTTTCTTCTTTATTCAAACTTATCCAATAAGAAAAAGAAAGTCCTCCAGCTTCAGCGGATCCTAAATGTGAATATGTATTCTTCAGTATGTGCTTAAATCTGGTTTTAACAAAAAAAATTTGAGCCTTCACTGCAGCTGGTTGATGTCTGGATCAAGTCAGTTTTGTATATAAAATTTAAAAAATATTTATGAATGCTTCATAGTTGAAGTTTTATTAAGAGTAATAAAGAAGGTGATATTCAGTGTTGTGTCTGGAGTAACAGGTTATAGTTTAAACTTTAAAAGTTTATGCCATTGGTGACCTATTTTCAATACTGTCTTCATATTAAACGGACTACAGCCAAAATTTTTGTAGCTCCATTTTGTTTTCAGAAGACAAACAAGCCTAGAATGTTCTATGCATGGAAATTTTGAAAACAATCTTGTTCATAAAGTAGCAAGACTGACCTCTCCAAAAATATTATTACAAAAATGCTGTTTTAATTGACACATTATCAGAACCATAGATGTGCCTGTTATATATTCATTCTCACAAGACCTCAACCAATTTAACCATAGTTTCAAAACACCTACAGAAACTAAAAAATAAACCTGGCCTATTTATTTGCCATGAGAGAGCAGGGAGACAGCATGCAAAAACCAGAAGCGTCTATTAGCGGGAAACTTATGCTAATAGAAATTTATATCTCATAACATCTATGAGTAAGTTGACAGGTAGTAGCAGCCAGAAGCAGTTGCACATCAATAGTCCTGTCTGTAGGTACCCAAATGCATCACACTGAGTTGGTTCTAAGGGAAACAACCATAGAAAAATTGGCATAGTGTTTTTCAAGCGTCCGCTTGCATAGATTCCCTAGTGTGCAAATACATTCCATGAGTGGTTGATCACCAGATGCCTGAATGGGACTACTGCACGCTGCACTAGAAGACTTGGACAGAGATTCACCATACTTTGAGCCTCAGGCTTGAGTTCAGTTGCTTGAAGGCATGCATAGACATTGTCATGTTACTCCATGCCATTCTGTGGAGGCTGGTCTAAAATGCCTGAATACTTATTGAATAGAGGCCTTGAAAAATAAGGTTAAGAACAAAGAAAAGTCTAGTGGAGGTAAAGTGTATGAATTCCTATGAATCCCTGTCCAGGTTTGTCTTTAAACCAAATCTGACGTTCTAACAGTAGCTTTGTGCGCTACTAAGCAACTTAGGTGAGAATAATGGGATTCTGTTAGAAGTAACTAACTTCTAAGTTAGTTTAACAACATGGATTTCAGAAGTAGGTTTTTAAAAACTTTAAAGGAACTTAAATGTTCAGGCCCCATTGAAAGTCAGTGTTATGTAGTTGCCTGCCATCAAAAATACTACCCTGAGAAATTAACCTCACAAAGTATAGATATTGAAAAGTGAATTCAAGCATTTCTGCATGGTTACGATTCCAAAATTAAAATGTGCGTCTCCAGAAATTCACTGTGAAGATATTTTTTCCCATTGCTCTTAAGCTCAAAAGGAAAACAAAAATCCAAATGGCTTCATGAAAATAATTTAATGAAATTAATTTCAGTCGCCTCTGACTGGGTCTTTGCTTCAACAGTGTTTAATGATTTATGGGAAGGACGTGAGAGGGGCTTGTGTCAGCTGCACGTGTAATTTAATGCATGAACTTGTGTCCTGCTTCTGACAAGTGTCCTGGAGAAAGCAGAACAGTCTTTCTCATGAAAATTAATCTGAAGAAGGGGAAACATTTAAAGAAATGAAGCTAAGCTCTTTACTGTCTTTTTTTAAACTCAGAATAATTTCAGAATTTATTCTTCATAGCGGCTAGTGGGAACTGCTGTACTTTCAAGCCAGTAGCTGTTGACACTAGGTAGTCATAACCCCTGAGCTTTCACAAATTCTGCTTATTTTTATTTTTAACTGTGTTGATACTTGTTTACTGTGTGTCAGTCTGATTTGCAGAGTGGTTTTGGTACTTGCTGGTCAAAGCGGTGACCCCGCTGTTCCTCTTGGAGTACCCCATATGCTTCCCTTTACTTAATTGAGAGCTTAGGTGCTGAACTAGTGCATGGGCTACCTTGCTCAAATGAGTATTGAAGAGGGGTCTTATCACTGGCTGCTTCCATCTACTAATTTGCTTCTGTTGTGCTGAATTTCTCAGTAATACAGATGTAGCCAATGAAGGTGTGTATTTGGGTCCAGATTTGCATTTTCTTCTTAGTCTGCAGCTTACACTTTGCTCTCAACCTTAACACACCCAACAGCAGGCTTATGCAGCTCCAGTATTTCAGTGCTAGTTTCCAGACTGTTGGCTGAGGCTGCAGAAAAGTTAGGAGACCTTGTCTGTGTCTAGAGTTTCTGCTTACGGTGTCTATTTTTAAATGTAGGCCACTAGGGAAAACACTTGCAGAAACTCGGTGACACTGAAAGTTGTCGAGTAATTGCTGCCTTAAGCTATATTTTGTTTTACTGTGCTTTCTCTAACACCAATGCTGAGAGCTAGGATTAGTCTTTCTAATAATTTTCCACTTCATGTAATCTGCTCTTGGCATAAGACTTCCACTTGAATGAGGTTGCTTGAGATTATATTTTGTTTGCTATGGCGTACCTCACAGTTCCTCAGCTGAGTCTTGAAATCTGTGATTCTAAGATTCATGTTAAAGCAGATCAAGGTGTAAGACCAGGAGGCTGCAGCACTGTTGTCTTTAATCTTCTTATTCATCCCTTCATCTCTTATTGAGTGTTGTAATCTTTCACCTGCAAAACAGACAAGAAATCCTGTGATGAAAAAGAGCACGTTAACATTTTGAAGCTCATGGTCTGACTTATTGTGAGTTCGCTCTTTGAATTTTCCAGCTACTGGTGTGGAAGAGGGGGGGAAAAATCTTTTTAGGTTTAAGTGAATAAGTGCCTGAATAATCTTTTTTTTTATCAACTATATAATGCAAGGTATAAGATTTGCACTGAGAAATGTCTTCATCTGATGCTTTTTGCTAATTGGAGAGACAGTGCATGATTAGGTCAAGCTTGCCTTTCAGGACTAAAAAGAGCAACACAGTCCTTCAAATATCTAAGCTGTGATCAGAAGGTGTTACAGCAAAGCTATAATGGAGTGTGAAACAGCTGGGGGAGCAGGGTGAAGCTTACCAGGATGTGTAAAAAAAAAAAAAAAAAAAAAAAAGTATTATGAGAGGCCCTTACAATGAAGATGGAAGGAGCTGAAGTTAGTCTTTGCTGTCTCTGTTTTCTAATACTGTTTCAGAGAGGATGCCAGCCCAGCTGGGAATTTATAGTGGAACTGTAATCTGAAGTGGTGCATTCCTCCCTTAACTTACCTAGTGCTACAGGCGATTCTGTCAGCTTGATGCTTGCTCTGGAAGTGTCTGTACTGATTAAAACAGCTCAACAGAACTTCTTCCTGAGGTGAAGAATAATCTTTCAATAAAGCCAGCCTAAAATGGAGCAAAAGTTAGCTCTTTTGCATTCCTGTAGTCAGGTATCAACACTTTGGAAGGGAGTGATAAAGCAACCTATCTAAAAGCATATATAGGGCAATGGTAAAGCTGTTAGAAGCAGAAACTGTAGAAAACAGAAGTTTGATGGAAGTCACGCATCGATGGTGCCTGCCCAAGTCAGGAAAAAAAAAATCTGTTGTGTAGCAGAGGGTGAGGCCTTTGCCAAAATGTGCTGTTCCTCCCACAGTCCTATTAGCTGCTTTTGTGTATGGCTCAGTTTTTACTTTTCTGTTTATATGAACCGCACAAATTGCGGCTTCAGTGGCACAGCTTGACGAGAAGGACAGGAGAATCTGCCTGCTTTTCAGTTCTGTGTCTGGTCTAGCTAGAAAGATTGCTGGATGAATTTCAGCTGTGTCTTAAATTTAAAAAAAGGATTGATAAATGGGTGGCTTTCTTTAGAAAAAGGAAATGGATAGAGATTGGGATGTAGTGGCTAAATGTGATTACAAAGCTTCTCACCATAACTGGGGTTATAGAGAGAGTTTCTTTATTGAGCTGAATTTACTCAAATTGAGTGCACTGATGGGTAGAAAAGCACAATGTTTGAGCTGAGTCTTTTGTAATTTCAAGAGAAAATGAGATTTTTTACTTCCTTTTCATTGCCCGCCATTTGTTATACACATTTGTCATGTTGCATAAAATGGCATTTTAATATACTGGTAGCAGATAGCATTTTTTAAAAGTGCTTATGGCTGAAACCATTTGGAAAATTACATTTTAACTACATAAATAGATGTTTGGATCTTGCAGTTGGAAATTTGTTTTAATGTAGTAGTTAAAATTATGATAGAAATCTGTGGTAAATACCCAACAGAAGCAAGTAAACATAATCTTCTTGACCTGAAGATCAGCACTTGCATAGTTAACACAAAAGGTTAGGGACATGAAGGGAAAACAAAACAAACAAAAAATGAATTTATTGGATCACATGTAAGTTGATACTACTTTCAGGCACATACTTATATTTTTCTTCATTCCTCAAAGAGGTTGGAAGATTTATAAGGGGATATATCACAGAAATTTTTATTGCTGTCATGTGAGAGAAAACAAATGGAGTCTAGTTAGAAGCACTGAATGTATGGTACACTGAAGTGTGAATATTCCATCTGATAAAAGGAAGATTAGTAACAGCAGTGTCATAAGAAGTGGATGTACTCTAATAATAGAATTCTTGAAGTAAGAATTCAGAATGGAAGATACTTCCCTTGTACAGTAGTATTTTTGGTGCAGATATCCTGTTAAAAACTGCATCTATTTCTTCTAAAGGAATGCAGTTAACACCATCAGCTTATATATGGAACCCATACATTTATTATTTTTTAGAATGACAACTGTATCTGTGTTTCTCTCTACACATACAAACTAGGATTAATTCAACAGCTGAGATTAAAACCCCTAAGTTTTCAAAAATTGTGACTGAATGTAAAAATACAAGAAAAAGTGGTTAATAGGTACAACTGTATTGTGGGAAGTTTGTGGCTGGCCTAAATGATTGTAGCTCCATTGATGCCAAAGGTTGCCTGATAAAGGCTTGTTCAACATAACCTTGGGAATAGTCTTATTACATACCTAAAAGAGGGTAAAGGCCCAAAGGATTTCGGCAAGTGGAGCCTGACAAGTAACCATAAAAGCTTTCTGTCACATCACACATCATGTATTCTACATATGCTATGTGTGAAAAGCTTTTTAGAGGTAGTCAGATATTGGGGGTGAAAGTGTCTAGCTCTGGGACCACTGTATGAAAGCTAGGCTCCTTAGTCACCATGAACACAAAGATACAGTGTCATACCTTTAGAAGTAACTCAACATTTTATTCCAAAAAAAAATCTCACAGTTTTAAAGCACCATGTCTCAGACCTCTTTCAGGCTTGGAGCACAAACGTTATGCCATTGCAAATGAATTTATTCATGTGTTCTTTCCAGTGGACCACAAACCACTTGTGTGCAGCCTGAGGAGTTCCCACTGTCTTTTAAGGTGTGTGAGATCTTTATGTGTAGAAAACTCTCTTTTTAGGACTGTTTGACTCATGAAAAGCCAAAAAGGAAAGGAGGGATCTGTTGATAGTCTTCATAATTTTTCTTACAAAGTAATATACAAGGCATTATAAAAACAATAGGAGCAGGAATTAGGAATAGGCTAATAATTAAAATATTTAATGTGATTTAGAAATCAGACTACATTTAAAAAAAATTATGTATCCAGTAGTCTCTCCAGGGTCCTAGCTCCAGACAGTAGAAAGTGGCTTACTGCAAACTCTGGCCTAACATGTATTTGTGAATGTTTTTTTTTTTGTGTTTTTTTTTTTTTCTACCTTCATAACCTGTCATCCATTTTTGTAGCTTGTCACCCTCTCCCTTTCTGGCCTTGGGGCTTTGGTGTGGTTGCACCACTTGATCTCCTTTCTCCACCTTCCTTTCAACCAGTGGCTCTAGTCCAAGGGGCATCAGGACTCTCAAGATGCCTACAGGTATGCTTACAATGAGGAATGCAATAGCTATCCAAATGAACAAGCCTAGGTACCAACAGGTACAGCACCTCTGCACAGGTTAGTGTGTCCTGCCTAGACATTTGCATCTGTTAACAAACAGAAGTCTCCCTTTGGAGGGAAGACTTTCTGCTCCACCCTTTGCTTGCTGGTGTTATTTTCAGCTGTGAACTGTTGTGGCTTGTTAGCACAGTTTTCCCATAGCTGTAAGTGTAGTAGAGAAGGGAAGAATGGGAAAGAGTTGATGTGGATTTAGGTGATGATGGGAATCAGGGAATTGTTAATAAGGAAAAAAGAGGAGCATGGAGGATCCCATGGTGGGTAGGTTGCCTGGATGTCTGAATGGGCTCATGGGTGATTTGAAGGATTTCAGAAAACTAGGAACTGTCAATAAAAATTTGACAATCTGGGAAAGGCTGGTGTATGACTTTGTGTGTGGTGTGTGTGTGGTTTTTTGTGATGTCTGTTTTCGAGGTGATTGAGTGGAGTAGGAGCCTGCTATGGTTATGACAAATAGTGGCAAAACCTGTTAAATACTAAATATTTCTTTTTTTAAAAAAACAAACACCTTCCAGGCAGAGAGGAAGACAAACTGTATTCAGTCTAGCTGTGTTTACAGGCTCTAATTCTTTGTAATTCTTCTGAAACATCAAATGAATCATATGTTGGTCGTTCCCCCAGCTGACCTGCTAGTAATTGGCTCTATTCATCTCTCACAACTGTGAAATCTGGGAAGGGTTAACAAATGGCCTAATTACCTTCCTCATCTGTGCTCACCAGGCAGAAATAGCTGCTTTAAAAAAAAAATCACAGGAGTAAAACCTGAAGGTAAAGCAGAGTGTAAGCTAATTCCAGAAAGAGAGCTTGAGGTTGAAGAGACCGCTGTGCAGGTGAGAGGCAACAAGAGAAAACAGTTTTTCCTCTGGGCATGCAAAATCTTTGCTTGACTTTGACCCATGTGATCTAGAAATCAGTGGTGTTTAGAGGTCCTGTGTCTATTTGCTAACAAAATGTTAATTGGATAGGTGTTCCACTTTATTCCAATTGTATTTGGGTTAAGGAATAGCTGGGAATGTCTTCAGCAGTGAATGGTAGGCAGTAGCAGACACAGCTGTGCTGGACCTGACTCCATGTAAGCCTGTGGAAGCTGATTGTAGATAAGTAATGCTTGCTTTTTGCCCAAAACAGGGGAAACCCCATCATCTTCCAGACCATGTGAGACCTCTTGGGCTTGGTGGACAGGGCAGCAGGCAAGGATTAAAGGAGACCAACCACCTCATGGGTTGCAGTAGCAAGAGTGTAGGTAGCAGGCTGAGGAAAATTGTCCTTCTCCTCTGGTATTTGTGAGACTACATTTGCAGTAGTGCTTGTAGCTTGGGGCTCCCAAATACAAGACAGACATTTAACTGGAGGAAGTCCAGTGCGGGCTACCAAGCTGGTCAGAGGTCTGGAGATTATGTCATATGGTGAAAGGTTGAGACCCAGGTTGGTTCAGCCTTGAGAAGGAGGGCAAAGATGAAACCTTAGGGCTGTATTCAACTGTCTAATGGGAAGGTATGGAGGAGACAGAACCAGAAACTTCTTGTGGATATACAGCAATAGAACAAGAGGCAATGGACTTAAGTGGCAACGCTGGCAAATCCAATTATGTATTAAGAGGTATTTGTTGGTTTGAGATCTATTTATTACCAGGAGAGTGGTCAAAACATGGGAACAAGGGCCCAGAGAAGTTGTGCAGTCTCCACTCTCAGAAACTTTAAAACTTGCCTTGACAAGACTGAGTGACTTGATCTCACTGGCCATTTGAGTGAGGCATTGGACCAGGTGACCTCCAGAGATCCTATTCTGTGATACTATGCATCAGTGCAAATCCTACCCTAGCATTGTGTGCACCAACAGTGAGATGCACTGTCTTTTCTTAACTTAATAGCATTTCATAAACAACTCTGTTCCGGAGGGTAACGGAGCTGTTAGTGAGAATCAGTGTCTCTTTATAAAGAACTAACATTGCCAGGCAAACTAGGTTATACTCCTAGATAAAACCATAAAAAGGGAAGCTGAAGGGAAGGCAAGGAATGGCATTTGTAGCTATTATAATATTTGGACTTTAGTGCAGCACTTGATGAAGTGTCTCATAAAGTGATATTGGCTTGATTAATTTGAGTTAGGGTGGATATCTGGTGGAGATCTGACTACTCAGACAAAAAGACTTCCTCAGAGATTGGGAATAAAGGTAAGGATTAATTTCTCCACAGCTAGGCCTTTATAAGATGCATAAAATTAGTTGTGTTCTTATATACACTTCCGTATTAGAATTAGAAGAGATGACATAATATAGTTATAATAATAATTATTATTGTGATGAAACCTGACACTGGAGCAGGACTTTTCTCCTCGATCATTTATATATATGTTTTGTGTGTGTTCCCAGTGTCTTAATGTTTTCAGTAAGTTATCTTCACTAATTACCTGAGAGTGGGTGTAAGCACATGCTAATGACACTAAGAGATAATATCAAATTGAAGCGAATTGCCTGTATCACTGAAAGTAGGAGGAGAAGGACAAAGCAAGCTAATAAAGACATAAATTAACAGTATGATACTCCACTCGGTAAAAAGTATGTGAAGGTTTGAGGAAATATAATCCAAAGCTCAGATAATCATAAGGGTGGTAAAGTGTGAGGGGCTGAAAGTACTTCTGGTCTTAACAGAAAGGAAATGTGTTTTTGCTGTGTATTGGAGTTTTGCTTTTAGACTACAAATGTGTGGTCACACACAAATGAACAGATGGCAGAAGGATATGCTTGTTCTGGACAGCATAACTACAGTGTGAACACTCCTCTCTTGCCAGAGAGCACATAGTGTGGTTTTTGGGGTCTTGACCTCTTAATGATTTTTCTTCATCAGATGTTCTTGTGTTCTTGGTTTTGGATTTCTCCTTAAGTTCTTTCTTATGTATTCATAGGTCTCTAATGCTGAGCTGAACTTATGTCTGTTACAGACAGACAGACATCATACAGACTAAAATTGGATCTGAGAAAGGCAGGTGAAATTTTAATTGGGAATGTCCAGGTATACAAGTTAAAAGTCAGTGTAAGAAATGCTATGTGAAACCCACTAGACTTTGTTTACTTAGAAACACTGATTAGGAGGGTTATGCATTGGTTTTGCTGAGCTATTAAGCTAGAGTGACAAGTTGAGGGGGGGAGAGAGAGATTGCTACATATCTCCATGGTCTCACATGCCACCTTAAGTAGTCAGTGTCACAAACAAAAGTTCTCATTTATCTTAATGAGACCCAGGTTGCTGCTATTTGTCACAAAGCTTGCTTTCTCACTGTGGTTTTGTGGGTAGGGTGTCTTCTGTGCCTAATGACCATGGGCTGATGTTAAACTTCCAGAATGCCCTTGAATGCATCAGTGCAGGTCAGAGAAGAGACCTTCTTGCAAAGGATTGACTTAGCTATAAGATAAGTGCAGCTGTGGGAAAAAAATGAAGATAGAAAATTTTCTGTGTTCCTCTCAAAAGGACCTCTTAAAGCTCATGGAGGCTGTGATTCATGGTTCTGCACTTCTCTGCCCAGAGAGCTGGGAGACTGAAGATGTTCTCAGTGGCGTAATCCATCCCTAAGACTAGGCAGCTTTTGAAAAAGGATCACATGTGCCCCTGATTGCTACCATCTTCCCTCTTTCTCAAGAAATGTGCTCTGTGCATTATGTGCAAATTCTTTCTGAGTTATCAGGCATGTCTAATGAAAATGTCTAATAGTTATAGGGTGGTATGCCTGCAACTTGTAGAGAAATGAGTGTCAGTAATTACCAGAAGAATTGTTTTCTTTATAAAGATGCCTGACAACCGATAGGTATCTGCCTTGGAGATTTGTGTCGTGTCCCCCCCCCCCCCCCTTTCCCTGCTGTGGACTTTTTTTGGCCTTGACTTTTTGATAACTTCAAAGACAATTTCTTTCTCTGTCTCTCTCAAACTGCAGCTTGAATGAGGTACTGGCATTATTTTGCAGTAAGGAGCACAAATGTTCTAGGAGAGATGAAAAAGAGAAGCGATGAAGGTAAAAGGTATTAGTTTCCTTTGTCAGATTATTGAGGTTAAGAATGGCAAGTATTAATTGTGCTGTATTACTGAAGAGATGCTTTTAAGCTCTGAAGAGGTTAGTCAGCTCTGCAGTGTTTCTCCACATAGGACTCTTCAGTCCTTGAGAATCTTTACTCTCAGCCTCTTCAGCCTTTAGGATGATTAAACTTTCTTTGTACCTCTTGAAGAGGAAAAGATGAAGTGTAGTACAGAGCAAAAATGAGCTTTTATTTTTAGGAAGCTAATTGTGTGGATATCAACCTGACACAATACCATTCAGTCTGTACTTCTTTGGTCCCTATTAAGATAATATTTAGGCCCTCATAATTTGTAATTTATCTCCTTAAGCCTCAGGGGCACAGAAAAATTGCTCAGAAAAGTCACATATGAAACTTCTTGTGAAGCATAGCCTCCAAAGATGAGGCTGAATTCTTAATTTCTTACATTGCATCAGAGCATATCAGCTTGTCTGTCTAAGCGGTCTCCTGTCACCTGTGTGGATTTTCTCCTCTGCTATGTGTGAGCATGCTTTATATGTGACATACAGTTTGTCAAATAAATTGTTAAATCAGACTATTGCTGTTTTGAACAGTTTGAATATGACCTGATTTTGTATCTTGAGCTCTTAATGAGCTTAAGCAGAGCTTTAAAACTGCCATGAGTAGCACTGTTAATGACAGTGGCCTGCTGGGATATTTACCTAGTGCATTCTCTGATATTGCCTGGGACCAGACTAGGGATAGTAGTGGTGCTTTTCTCTTAATCACTTGCTGTGTTTCATAATATTTGTAGTTTTGGTCTTTTACTACTGAGAGCAAAGTTATCCTTGGGAAGTTAAGTGTTCATGGTCATTGGAATGCTTGGATGCATAGGGAATGCCTACTTTGTGTTCCCTTTTGTGCTGCAGAAGGAAATCTGGGAAACAAACTCATCATTCCTGGCTGTACGTTTTACCCAGGTAAATGAGCCTACAGTTGACAATGGAGTTTAATTTCAGCCCATACTACTATTTTATAATCAGCCTTCAGACTAGGATAAGGCTTGTTAACAAGCAAAGCAATTCACTTTACAGATGAATATCTTTTTCTAAATTAGAATTACATCATTACGGTTTTGGAACTGTAAACAGTACTGCAATCCGTGTTCATCTGCACAATCCAAACGTAACTATGTGGCTGAAAGGAATACTTTAGAGTGAGGGAACAAGTATTTAAGACCTGTCTGAACAAGATTGCTTTATGTCTGGGTGTTTTGGCAGGGCTGTTCCAAGATTTTACTAGGAAAATTAGCTAGACTGTTTTTAGAAACCATTTCAGAAAGTACTTCACAGCAGACTGCATATGCAATAGCATTAATTGCTACTGCAGAGAAGTGGCTTACAAATGAATAAAAATACCTGTGTCCGTGCAGCACTAATAAACCCTTCTTACTTAAAAATAAATAAATAAAATTGAGGGCACTATTAGATTGTTGCTATGTGAATAACCTTCCTGCCTTCCCTCTGAGCTTTTAAACATGTTTGAAGGTGGTTGGTTTCACTACTTTTAGGAAAAACAGCGGTGAATTTTGCTGTACAGGACTACATTTTTGCAAGGCTTAGCAACCAAATATAATAGCATTTATCTGCAGAGAGAGAGGCACAACTATTCTGTATGGTTTTGATGCACAGATATAGGAGAATTTCAAATAAGTGGTGAAAAGACAGAAATTAGAAGTAACAAATGTAAGCTAAGTAATCAGCTGGCTGGAAATCTAGGTAATGCCAGAATTCAGAGAGTAGATGGTGTGGTTTTAAACTTGTATAAATCCATCAATGACAATCTAAGGAAAACTCTCTGTTCTATGTGGAGAACTGTGTTTGCCCAGATCATCGGAGCACTTCAGCCTGGGGGTCCTGCCCTGTGTGTCGTTCATTGGCGTTCTCTGCTCGTGTAAGGTGTGCGGAGGGAGACTGACCTTTCTGGTATGCTTCTCTCGTGGGTCTATTGAGGCACGAACACTTGCCGAGATATATTTTTTAAATACATAAACTTAGGTGGAAAGTAGGGGTGAGAAGGAGTATTTTCACCAGAACTGTCATTATGAAAATCCTTTGCTAAGCTGTGCCTAACCCTGGAAGTGGGAGCTTTAAGAACAGATGCTAAGGATATATATACCATACAAAATGACTAGCTGCTTGTACCAATCCTGAATTCTGCTCTTGGTCTACACATCAGGAGTTGAGTGAAGCAAAACCAGCCTTTCAGACAGCAAATCTCTTCCTGGACCTGGGCCGAATCATTTCTTTTAAAAACACTGCTTGAGATATTCTAGTCAGAAATTTCACACTTCTATTAAACTGCAAAATATACTTTTCTCTCCAGACAGTACATGAATTCTTAATATGTCTGTATTAATAAAGTTTTCTTTGTTTGAAATTAAATCAGCATAGCTCTTGAAGATCTCCTTTAATGTCTCCTAACCACCTTTTGAAATACTTTGTAGTTTGGTTTTGTTATTGTAATTATACCATGTTCAAAAATAGCAATTGAATGACTTGGTTTTATCCTAATTAAAGCCTTAGACCTTTTTAATGCAAATTCAAATATAACAGAAAATTACTATAATTTGTACTTTATTATTTGTATAATTTAAAATTACGTAAATTACACAGGTACTAAACTACCAATAAAGTACAAATTATGGTACTTTTCTGTTTTATATTTGAATTTGCAATAAAAAGTGGAATAAACAAAGTGGAATTTATGGCCAATTTATTTTTAGCTAACAGACAATGAGTAATTCATTACATATAAGGATATTTGAGATGTATCAGCTGGAATATCACTGAACCTTAAGAGCTCCTTTTGTGTTGGAAATTTCTGAATTTGAAAATGAAAGGTAAATTGCTGTGTTGCCAATGGAAAAATCTTTTGGTATAGCTCATGTAAGACAAACAAATCTTGGGCTATCCTGGTTTGCACTGTGGTCTGAAGTGGAGGAGGTTGGAGGAAGTCAGAGGAACTGGCTGTAGCCCACTGAGTCCATGTTGCCAGGGCACATTGTGATCGTATGTCGCTGGCACGCAGATGCGCAGGGGTTCTCACTTTTATTCTGCTCTGGTCTTTTCTCCTGCAGACTAACTGTGAGGCAGGATGGCAAAAATGGCTCTCCCAGCCTGGCACAAGAGAATTCCCAGGGTAATGGGAATTCTTCACTGATCAGCTTTGAACAGTTTACGTCTATTTTGTGCTCCTAATAGTTCAGTTCTGCTCTGATCCAAAATGTTCTGGACATGGTAGTAGCTGGCTATCATATCTAGAGGTCCCTTCCAACCCAAAACATTCTATGATTCTATGGCAGGATTCAGAACTGTGGGATGCTCTGAAACAGCAATTCTTGTCAAAAATAGGTCAGGTTTAAAGTCTGGTTTCATCCTGTTGTGAAATAAGTGAAACCAAGCCTTTTATAGAACACTTCCTAGCAAGCAAAACCTATACAACTGGGCAGTTGAGATACCACATGAGGGAATGAGTAAGAAATTTAGGTTTTGAGGAGGAATTGTGAGGTTTCTTGCATCGATTGAAAATTCCATTCTGGCTTCCCCAAACCTAGCTGGGATAGAAAAGAAAAAGCATGTTTAATGGAGAAAAGTGCTGTCGCAGGGTTTTTGGCTAAAATTCAACTTGCCTAAGATAATTGTGAATTCTGTGGGATATGGTCCCAAGGCTGTCTTTCCCAGATATATTAAGTCTGGATTAAGGGTACCTACTAAGGATCAAAACTGTGGAGCTACATAATGAAAAGCGCTTATGTTATTAACTTGCTCTGCCAATTCAACTATTCAAAAAATTTAATGGAGTAAGCCTGTAATATGTACCAGGACTTCTGGATTAGATATTGTCTGTTTGCATTGCTTGAACTTTGCCGAATCTGTACTTTCAGCTCCTGGAATAAAGGAAACATGTAATCAGACTTGCTCACCAAAAAACAACTGCATGTCTTTGCCTGATCACGATCTGTATCAAATCTGTAATGACGCTGTAGCAGTGCATGGATTAATTATCCTGGAACTTCGTGGCCTTTGGCAGAATATGCCAGCCAGGAGATATACCTATAAATCCTCATTGCAGAGTCCTGGGTCTGAGAAGAGATGTGAGAACTTGTCCCATAATGCACTTACGATAACTTAGCTCCTTGTGTCAACAGCCACATTTGCCAGAAAAAACATACTGCTGAGTTTCTGATTACTTAACTATTTTGCTAAGTGATAGAAAAAATGTGTTTAACTTATTCTGTGGGAAAAGGAAAAGGTCAAGTCAGCTTAAAAGTTATAAGTAAATACAGAGGATGAAAAAGAGATAATTGCCTTTAACACATGATTTGTCAGTAAATCTGATTTGGCACTTATTCTTTAAAATAATGTCTGGAGAGCAGGCAAAGCTTTGACTTTAACAAATTCTTCCTTATCTATTATTCCCACTCTTCATGTCTTCCATAATAAATTGATTTTACTTGTATAAATGGTATAACAGTTCTTTGCAATCATTTTTCTGGTCGTGAATTAATGATTCAGGCTTACCTGTGAGGTGGTTGTGTACAGTTTGGAACAATAAGGAAAAATAAGAATATGCTGGGGGATTAACAGTTTGCTTTTCCTTTGTTCACTTGATGTATAAGAAGAGAAAGAAATCAACTGAATTTAGTCTGCATTTTTTTCTCTGCAGAGTTTGTGATGCAGAACAGTTTGAGCTACTCCAGCTTTGCTCTTTTCAGAGCTTTTAACAGCTTGTTTTGGCATCTTTGATATCTGATACAACTCTCTGCATTTTTATCTGCTTTCCTATTTGCCTCGAAGCCTGAAAACAAAATACATATATATTTGAAAGCTGTTTTCTGTGAAATGACATGTGATAGTTGTATGAATTTGTTTATCATTGTAGTGACTAGGATTGTTCAATTACCTTAAAGTTCTGTTGACATTTTTGTCACAAACCTTAGTTTTCAGTATTTCAAACAGAGAAGATTTTCAATAACATTGGGACTTGTACTTCATTTGTAAGTTATCACAAACACTTTTTTTTAACTTGTGAAAAGGTGTTGAACTTTTAAGATCTAAGGCAGCTTTTCAGTTTTAATTCTAAATGCTTTTAGTTTTAATTTAACTGTTAATGTTCAGTTAGGTCTAGTCTCTAAGACCTTCAGAGTTTGTTGAGATTTCCTCCTGTACTATATAAACATTTTAGCCATGTGATTTCTAACTTCGTTGTAAAGAGTTTGCTTTCAAAAATAACCAGAACAAGTGATAGATTTTTAGATAGTGGTAGGAACACCTCATTTTTTAGTATTGCTCTCCTTCAGGTTTTCTGAAGGGAAATGTTTCTGAGTTTTGGGGCACAATAAAGATCATTTGTTTATCCACGCATTTTCTTGAGTAAGAAAAGTGTGTGGGTCATGGTAAGTTTGCTTTTGTAAGGTTGATAGTGAATATAGTGAGCGATACCAGTCCCAAGACTAAGCCTGAGAAAAGTCCACTGATAATCCCCTTCCAGCCCTTCTGCTTTTCAGCACAACTCTTCTTAGTCAGTACCTGCTCCATCACACTAATTCCTCTCTTCTATATCTTAGCTGATCTCTTGTGGCACTACATCACATTCTTTTCTGAAGTACAGATAGGTTGAATATACAATTTTCTCTTCTCCAAAAAATTAGTGCCAAAGACATCTTATACTGAATCCTGACACCTCACTCTTGATTGTCTCCCTGACTTTTTTCTGATGTTCTGTCAGATAAGGCCAACTGCAATCTAGCAGTTCCTTTCTTGCTTTGATTGAGCTGACTTCCAATGGTAGAGCTCTGCTGAGCAAGGGAAGAGAATTTCAACCATATTTTCCCATTGGTGAGTCTCGTGCTGTGTAAGGCTATCTTACGTAGTGACAAAAGCCCCTGAACTCATCCTGTATACTTATGCTATGGCAGAGCTGACCATGTTGCAAAACCCAGCTTGACATGACGAGATGGATAAGAGGCTGCCCCATGGGAACTACCCTAGTGGTTCTTTTTATTTCTGTTTCTGCAATTTAGGAGGAAAATGATCCCAAACACATCCACCTACAATCTCAGAAAGTCCTGGTATTTTATCTTTGTGTAGAAGGGTGCTCATAAGTTTTAGTTTTTCTACTGAATTGGAGTGGTATCTGTGAAACTTACCTTCTGCATGTGCAAGATTAAACTTATGGTTGAGTTGCTATGGCCATGAGAAATGGAGTCCTCAGGGCAAAGACTTGCCGTTGCCATATCTCTCCTTTGTGGTCATCCAGATCATGCTGTGTTCTTTGAGGCTGGTACAGAGCATTTTCTGCTAGCAAAGAGCTTTCCTTTTCTCGATCACTTTAAATCAGTATAGGTGGTAAAAAGATGGGTGGAAGAAGCAGCTGAAATGGGTCTCATGTTCCTTTCTTTAACAGTACCTTGCATACTGTTGAACATAATAATTTTCTGGCAAGCATCCTGTCTGAGAGAGTTGTGCTGAAGTTAATTCATTTTGTATCAAAAGTAGTCAACAGCACAGTTTTGTGACAGAGATGTCTGAACAAAGCCTTTGGGCGTGCTTGCTCTTGCACAGTTGCTGAGAGGGATCCAGGGTATTTGCTAGGCTTGGCTCAGCAAGGGGGATAGGAACCTTCATCCTTCTCTTTGCACAATGGAGAGGAGGTAGTGAGAAGCATAAAGTCCCTCTAGAGGTCTGGGTAATGGCTAATTACCCTGCTTGGGAGACAAGCTGACAGGTTGCTCGTCCTTCCCCACTGACCAGCAGACGGAGCTGAATGTGCATGCAGTTGCATCCACTGTAATCTCTCCAGTGTAAGCCTTCTATAGGTGCTCTGGGATGCTTTTATGGCTGGAGGCATACTGGCTTCGTGGAAGCTGTATAGCTGGGTGCTTCTCCCCATGGAGAGGCTGAAATAGTTTAGCTGCTTGTAGTATGAACTATTTTTTATAAACTTGGCATGATTATCCTTCAGCTGTTGCTGTGGGCTTCTGTGTGCAGTTTGCGTGTGATACCAGGGAGAAAAGGGGGATGCATAAGGGTTAATTTGTGCCATTATTTGACTTGGGATGGGGAGTAGATGTGAATGAGACTTTTTTTGCCCTGAGGTGCTAGCTCTTCTACTCTTCCTCTTGTGGCCCAAAAGTGTGATTACCTCAAACTGTTTGGGGTGATGCCAGTGGCATATGTTTCCTGGTAAACAGTGTTATTGGAATAATGTTTGTGCTATCATTTTAAATACCAGCGTAGCTTTGGGGCAGCAGTCAATTAAGATAATTTGCGAACTTTTTGCAGGGATTGAGAGATTAGCAGTTTGCTGTGCTTTTCCAGTGCTTTGCCTCACTATAAGGTCTCAACTTAGTTTAATTAGTACATTGAAAAGAACGTTTGGAGCCAGGTCAGTCCATGATGGACCAGTTTTTAAGGGCTGTGATTTAAATGAGAGTCAGGTTTTTTAGCCTTTTGAGACTTGGCAAATGTTTGCTATTAATTAAAAGTTCCATAATTTTATTGCAAAATATCTCATAGCTAGGTCTAGAATTTCTTTCTTTGCAATGTGTCTGACTGGTTGTGTGCATGTGACACACAACTGACTGAAGCTGATGTAATAGGGTAGGTGCTAAAATTACCTGTTCTTTCCTAGCTGTCAGGTGTCTAAATCATTAGTCTCCATCTTTTTAATTGAAAATGCAGTACTGTAATGTTGCAGGGCCATAGGAAATGAGCACCGAATAAGATGTCTTCTAGATTTCTGAAACTTCTTCCTGATGTATTATGGCTTCACCTGTGATCAGGCCACAAGTTTCTGAATGTATGATTCCCTGAACCTGGTAGTACCTCAGCTTAGATTTTACTTGCATATATTTAGCCTGGTCTGCTTGTATTTCCATACCAGTTGTTTTATGTGCAAGAAAAGCCATTGCAATATCTCACAAGCTCACTTATTCTTATGTTCTCATTGTTTTCATACCCTAGAAGAAATTTAAATGCTTTTGGCAAATCCATGTTGAACTTTGTAGGCAGCTACGATATAAATAAACAGCTTGTTTTATTATGTGTTACAATGTATTTTACAGATGAATGTATGATACTGGGGTTTCCCCTCTTGTCCTACCTGCAGTTCTCAAAACTTTAAACTTCGGAGATCTTAGTCAACTCCTGTGAATTCATGAAAGTAATCTTGAGCAGCTTAGATTGTCCTGTCTAGTTTCTGAAGTAATCCAGAGTAAATTTCATCAAGCACAGTTCACTCAACACTTGATCTAGAAATAACATATATTCTTATTACAGATGAATAATTACAGTCACTCATATGAAACATGTTGTAGTCAGACTGGCTCATTATGAACAAAAATGTGGGTTTTCACTAGGGACCCAACTCCAATTTGATTTGTACAGAAAAAGGAACTTTACAAAGTGATAAATGGAAAAGCAATGGACTGTGGGGAGATGTCCACTGGTACTGTGGAGATGTGTTAAGTGTATTTTCCTTAGCATCTTTATTAGTGATCTGAAAAGTCAAGTAAAGGGCGTATTAAACATGCAGATGATAAATGTGGAAGCTTTTGTGAATGCATGAGCTGATATGGGAAAAATGCTGAGGTCCTACAGAGTTTTGGAAAATGGGTGAGAAACAAGAAAACAAACAAATTTTCCACATTTATTCTGGAAAAATCAGTATAGCTAGCATGTTTGGTGCAAAAATATCTGGGAATTTAATTATTTGAGATGAGAAAAATAATTGTCCTACTTGTGCTTATATTTTTGTTCATATCTTCCTGAACTCATGGTGTTTCTTTGGTGCTGGAGAACATAAGCATTTTTTATGCTTTAGTCACAAGAATCAAGAGTGATCACAAATCTCTGCTGGCTTGGAACAAAGTTTGACATATTGACATATTAATGCTGGCTGAAGGGAAAGCCCTTAAAAGGATTTAGGGTTGTTTACTTTCTGGATTTGACTGAGAACTTGAAGATTTTGGCTTGTAATTGTCAACTTTGGAGAGAGCTTCAGGCTGGAAGGTAGGGGTTTGTTTATTTTTAAAGTAGATTCCATAAACTCCTCACTTAATGTCTGTTGACCTTGGGAAAGGGGTTAATCTTTCTGAAAAATATCTTGCCTTTGTAATGTTTCTGGTTACCAAGCTACCTTAGACAGAACTTAGTCAGCTGACAGACAGTATTATCTAATAAACTCATGTGTCCTATGTATTTTTAATAGGGACAGCATTTCTTGTAATTTTAAACAGTTTATTTCAGTCAATGTACAATTTTTCTAAGTTTTTTTTGAAGCTGAATGAAATGTGTAGCTATTGACATCCTACCTGGTAATTTTGGCGTGTTAATGAACACTAGCTCATATCGCGGTGAGCCTAGAAGTGGTAACATACCAGAAGCCTGACTTTTGTTTTTAGTGGAAATACAAACTAAAATAAATTATACTTTTTCTTTTAATGACAATATTTAATACCCAAAGGGATGCAAATAACTGATATGTCAGATTGTGCATGTAATAACCTAAACTAATCATTATTACAACATCCCTTTTAAGATGAAGCTGAAAGGAAATTGTTAAAATTAATTAAATTTGACTAGTTTGAATTTAATCAAGCCATTAAAGCTGCTTTTTTCCTTCATGTTCTTTGCAAGATTTTCAGTAATCTGGATTTCTTCCATCTTTGCCACGTGTCTCTAACCTCTCTTTTTCTATTCCTTTAGTTAACTTTGTGACAAAATTAAATTATTTTAAAGCTTTTTGTTTTTTATTTTATTCCAATGGGCCCTGTGACAGTAAAATGCTGGCAACAGTGTTTCTGATTAGACTTTTTGTTTTGTTATCTAATACTTTAATCCACAGTAATCATCTCTTGGTTGCTAACTAGTTGCTAAGAAGGATAGATTGCCTTCAGAGACCTTTCTGGGAAGTGGTCCAGTTCCTTGCTTGCCTATTTTAATCTCAAGTTTGCTGTTAGAATTATGCAATGTTATAGGATAACACAAGTCAGACACAACAACCCCGCTTCGTTGGTTGGAAGACAACAGAACACATATGCTCTCTCCAGAATAATATCAAATAATATGCTCAGTGCTTTGTATCTCACTGGTGTTTCATTATGTGATCATGTGGATTTCTGTTTTGCTCGCTAAGAGAAAGCGGGATAATAGCATTGTGCTATGCTGGATGGTGTGTGAAGATGATTAATTTGTTAATTAGGCTACAGGAATTGATATAGGGCAGCTCAATGAGCCTCTTATAGGCTAAATAAATAAAATGAAATTTTCAAAGGTATTGATTTGGTATATTTTGATTATGGCATAGCAGAGATTGACTAGATACTGGGTAAAACAATGGCATTTGGACTTGTTTTAGGAGAAGTGACTATAGCAAGTCTGATTAAAACAGCAGCACCAGAGACTGAAATGCATTTTGTCTGAATGCATCTGGCCCTATTACAGAACACATGGGGGATTGGCTATAGCCCATTAACTCAGGGTAAAACATGATGTTGTGTATTCTGGGCTGGGCTCTGCCTGGCTGCATATTTGTGTCTAAACTGCAAAGGGGGAAAAAAAAACCCCTACACCCATTCCCTCCCTGTGCAACTAGCGCAGCTAGGATTTATAATGAACTGCAGATGTAATATTTTGGCATTCTCAGTATTGCAAAGGCTGCCCTAGAGTAGGGGGCAGGCCCAGATGGCAGAAAGCAATAGGGCTGGCCTAGTTAAGAAAAAGGGGAGAAGCAACCAAGCAGTTCAGTGTGTATGTATATAAAACTTTGCCTATGTATCACCGTGTTACTGTGGGGTAACTGTACGTGTTAAACCTGCTCTCGGTATCAGCATCTTGCTCTGGAAACTGATGAATCTGAGGCGAAACTGGAAGCAAGATGCAGTCAAACACATTTCCAGTATGGGGGTGAGTCAGTAGCACTTTTTGGCTCAGAACTCAGGACCTCCCTGCTCCAGCTATGAAGCTGCTCCTGCTGCCTACTGGAGATGCAGTTGCTGAACTGACAAAGTTTATGCTCAAGCGTTCACTCCTTTATTTACGATGTAAGATGAGGAGATTTTCAGTTTTGTCACATTTTTGCGACACCTGGACTTCCAGGAAACTTTGGTGCATTTATTTCTTCTTGGTTCTGAACTTGGAACCTGCATTTTGATACCACCTCTGAAATGCTCTGATTCTACACAACTGCTGAAGGTTTTGAGAAACCTCCCTGTGCTTTTAAGAAAGAATTGTATCATTTGGGCTTTGTCTGGGTGCTAGGATTTAGACTGTGAATCTACGTCTATTACATGCAGGCATGTGTACTGTCAGCTTGTTTTAAAAGGAGGAAGGTGAAAGAGTGTGTGCCATGGGAGTCCAGCTGTCATGAACAGCTTGTGGCAGAAATAAAATGACCACAGAAGCTTTGATCATCATCAGCAAGGAAAAATGGGAGCAGGCCCAAAGAAACACTTGTGATGCCAAATGTTGCCTTGAAATCTCCAAGCGATAGTTTCTTAACCCTCCAAGATGCCAGTACTGAGTTTAAAATTGTCAACACAACAATTTTCCCCAATAATCACTGCTTCACGTGTTTATCTTTGTATTATTCTGCATACTGTACAATTCCACAAGGTCTCCTATCATCGAAAATCCTCTAGAAATAAATAAAAGTAAAGCTTTTACTTTGAGAGCAAACTTAAATTTTCTCTTACTGTTTAAAAATCATCTCTATTCACATTAAAACTTCCACAACTCGCTTTATCTTGATCTAGTAGTGAAGTAAAAATACCATATTAATGGTTTCAGTGTGTGTCGTCATGTAAGTTAAAACAGTGTCAGAAGCTTAGAAATACAGTGTTCTGGTCATATCTTGCTTCTGTGTGGAGACTCTGTCAGCAAAAAAGTTCTTATGTTTACAGGGCTCCAACTGTTTTTGCACTGACTTCAGTGTAGGCTGGGTATTAGAAACTGAAGGTGTCCAGGTCCTGTGCACGTAATGATCTCAATTCAGATGAGTAGTTACTTTGGGCTTCCTACACCTACTACTGCAAAGCAGGCAACCGTGATGCTCTAATCCTCCTTTTCTTTTTCTCCAGATATTGCACTGCCTTAGCTTTATCAGGCCTGAGGAGGACCTGGGATTTCACTGCAGGATGAAAAACAGCAGCTAAAAGTTGATGAGGTGGGAAAAGCTTGGCAGAAAATTCTGAAACTTGAGCAGATTTACTATTTGTAATGAGTGGAAGTGACAAAGGGAAACCTGAAAAATATCTATTTCAAAGTAGATAGACATAAATGTAAAGGAGATAAATAGCAAAATATTTATACTTTTTCACTTCCAGGTGAGCTCTGTGTTACAAAAATTATTTTCTGTTTTGGAAAGTCAATGGTAGTACTGAGAATCTATCGGCCTGTTAAGAGAAAATATATCATTAGCAAAAATCACAAGACACTTGCAACATCCATTGTTCCTGAAAAACTAACATTAAATGATTTGGAGAGTAAGTTATGTGGCTGAATGAGCTCCATGGTTTTCTACTTATTAATTCTGATGATATTACATTGGGTTCATTTGGCAACACTATAGATAGGGAGTTGGGTTGGGTTTTGCCTTCCTTCTTTCTCTAGAGGATGGATTTATTGCTAATAAGTATCACTTAAGGAGGTGGATAATATCTTCTGTTTCAATACTCATTCAGCAACACAACTGCTCATTACTAACTCAGCGAGGCAGTGTTTTCAGAAGTTACTAGCAATTTTGTATGCCTCAACTTCTGGCTACCCAATTTGAGAGGCCATAAAAAGGCCTGAGTGGTTCATTCCCTCCCTTCTGATGATCAGCCTTCTAGAAACCTTAGTGGAAGTAGAAAACTTTAGCGTATGTAGAATTCAAGAGAATCCATCTCCTTCAGTGCTGCAAAGGGGATAAGAGGCAGCTCTTAAATGTATTGATGACTATTCCATGCTCTGAAATAATATAGAAGGACACTTGAGTCTCCAACTTTACAACAACTTTCATGAAATATTTACTGCTTGTCTGATGATTTATTCCTCTCTGAATAATACAATCTAAAAGAATGGTTTCGTTAATTATTTACTTTGTGCTGCTATTTCTCTCCAAGTGCTTTCCAGCAGTAGTTGTTTCTGCTTATTACCAGGAGAGACTTTAGAAGGCAGATCTTGTCAAGAAAGCAGAATGATAACCTGTCTCATTTGTATCTGTGTGCGTTTATAATGTGTACTGGGTAGAAATACTAACGGGGCTGAAACAAGAACAGAGGGACTTAAAATTGCTCAGGAGACCCATGCTCTGAAACAAGCATAAACCCTGGGCCGTGCTGGGGCTTGTGAGTGTGCCTCTTGGGGCTCCTCGTGTCTATGTTGGTAGGATGAGAAGCTGAAAAGGGCAGTTCAGAGAGGTTTTGGAAGCAGCAGAAGTGTGGAGTGAAGAACATTAAAGAAACCTGAGTGAGATGCCTGAGGGTGATGATCCAGCATCACTTGCAGCTTGCAAGGTGGTTGCGGGTAAGCTTTTGCTCCTGTAATCTTGTTTTAATAGGGTGTAAGTCTGACAGCCAGCAGTGAACTTGGCAGCAGTGGCAAAGGAGGGAGGGAGGCTGCCAGGGCTTTCTAAGGATGCATGAAAAGAAGGCCTGTGAGTCATTAGGTCCCATGGGTTCTGCTGTCAGTGATCTCCCTGGCTGCCTGAAACCCACTCAAGTAAGCATAAAAAAAGGAGAGCTGCCAATGCTGACCTCCTGTCAAGGGCTCTGCTTGCTGACTCTGCTGGCTGCAGTTGGAGCGTGAGGCAGGAGCACGGTGCAGCCCTCCTGCCGAAGCTGACAGGTTCCCTCTGCAGCAGCTGGAGCCTTGGGCTGCTCCTGTAGTGCAGCGGGGGAGCAACATCTCCAGCTTCATGACACTTGCATTTCTCTCTTGACTGCTCTTTCAAAAGCAATGCTCCTAAGGGGAAGAATGATTCCTAGTTCCTAACTATTTATCCAGCAAAGGTCAAAGGGTATTCAAGATGCAGTTTCTAAAAGGTGGCATGACTTAGCTTCTCAGTGTTACCTGGGATAGTCAGGTGTTAGGTGACCAGTAGTAAACTACACTAACAAACAACCTGGAAAAGTTATCTAGAGATAAATCCCAGGAAAAAGAGCCTTGTAAATACTCCATAATGGGTGCTACTGAAGACCTAAGTGAGGTGCTTTGTGGTTTTCTTTTTTTTTAATATTGGGAACAGTAAAATCTAGTTTGCAATTGTATCAATGCTGTTTAAAGTAGTTTTTAATTAAACTTTTTGATAAATGCCACCTTAATATGACAGACTGCAAGCAGGTGGGGCTTTCTTGACTTAGCACACCCTTTAGCTTTCTCAAGGACTGTAATTCAGTCCTACACAACTTCAGATTATTCACTGCAGTGTATTCTACTAGGAAATAGTAGGTTTCCCATCCTCTCTTTTGGTAGGAGGAGGGACAATAAAGTTGTCGTGCAATGGAGGACTTCTGGCTTGCAGAGGTGTGCTGTGCAGGCTAGAAACCAGCTCTGGGCACCCTCTGAGAAGATCAAGCCGGATTCTTCTCTCAGTTCTCTCAGATACAGTGGTAAAAATCGGGAATAATCTCATCAATTGACTTGCACTGGCTTGAGAAAAGAACAAGGGCCAGCCAGTGAAGTTGGTTAAGCAGTTTAGCTACTGAGATGGCTCTGATTCACTTGCTGACCAGGTGCTGATGCTCAGAGGTGTAGTAACATGTCTCGGAACAAGATAGACTCTGCTTTGTGAGGTACAGCTACTCCAAGAATAAAAAATATTCAGTGGTTTATAGGAAATAAGGTGTAAGAATATCTAGCCCCTGTTAGTTGTGTGGGACCTGGAACACTGTACGTGCTTGTTGACTCATAGTCCCATGGTCAGTATAATCCTACCGACTTTCAGCACAGCAGACCATGTGTTAGCTTGTGACTGAGAGGAGTGCTGTTGGTTAATTTTATGCTTCATAATAAAGTAGGAACAAAAAAATTGCTCAAGTTTTTAAAGCTTTGCTAAGCATGAGTGACTTGTTAGGGTTCGAATTGTGCTGTGGGCCTTGAGAAACTTTCAGCCATGTAGCCCTTTTGGATGTCACTGGAGCGTTGTGGGGCAGAAGCCTTCCCAGAGAGCAGCTTGGAGACACTGTCAGTGGGCATATTGCCCATCTGGGGGCTTCAGATGCATTCCTAGGGATTTCTGTGCTAAGCCAGTTACCCCTGGCTTAATCATATCAGAGACATACCACATATCTGTAAATCTCACATTAGACTCATTTAAACAAACAAAAGTATAGGACACTGAGGCATAGGAAAAACACTGCATTTTTTTCAAAGGCTTTTGGCATGAGTTGGAGTGCTTCTTTATTCTTTCTAAGAGAACTCAGACTTGTTCCTTGAGGTGTCTTGTGAGTTCTTCATACAAGGCTCTTGTGAAATTCCTTCATGTGTCTAGAAATATGCAGCCTTTCAAATACTGTAACATTACAGGACCCTTTTAGCCCAGACACCTCTATGTGATGAAAAAAGCTGACAATAGACTGACCTTTATCTCAGGAGATCCTTATATATAACACAGCCTATATTCTTAAACAGGTTGCAAGACAGAAATCAAGCGTTCTTAGACATCACTGGTCATTGTTCCCATCAGTGTCCACCCATGTCAAACGCTCTTGTAAACAGAGAATCAATGCAGGCAAACAACTTTCTTGTACCTGCTTCTTGCTTATATGCAGATCCCCTCTTCTGTGCAGCCATCCATCAAAAACTGAGTTGGCAGTGATAAATGGTGTGTTATTGAAAGAGCTGTTGCAGGTGGTAATCTGCAGGAGCACATCTTTGAATTTACTCATACACCTTACAGAGCGGATCATGAACATCATTAGCAGAACCGCTTCCTGATAAGTACAAGCCTGTCCTATCGTAGTGTTAACTACTGCAAGTCGTAGAACTCAGTATAGCATTGCAGCAGTGCATAAAAATCTTCTTTTTAAGAAGAAACTAAGCAAGAACGTGAATGTGATTCAAGGGTGTATGAAGTCCCAGGAGGAGAAAATGAAACACGTTGAACCATGATTTTAATTTATCTGGATCTTCTAAGACCATTTCCATTACTTCTTAATTTCCTTTGCTGTTTGTTGGATATTGTTTCCTTATCTGGAGTTCTCTCAATTATTAAAACCCAATTACTGTTTGTTTGGTTTTTAAAATTAATTATTTAAAATTCAGAATGAAACATAAGATATCAAATAGCTGTGTCCATCACAATTTTTTTTGGTACCTTATTAAAGTTCCCATTAGCTTCTCATACAACTGCTAGCTGCCTCATTTTCTTCAGAGGAATTAATTTCAAGTTGTGTGCATTTATATACAAGAGGGAGAAGATCTATTTGTATAGTTCTGTGTGCTGTGAGAACCATTAGACTTGTCCTTTGGTTGAGGGAACTTTGGCGAGATTGCAGTCTGGGTGGTTGCTCAGGTTACTGTGACTTTCAGAAATGGTCCTGATTTGCATGAGAATATTTAATTTGTAGCGCTGTATCATTACACTTGCCTGTACCTGAGAGAAGATTTAAAACTTCACCAGAACTCTTTTCTTTTGTGTCTTCATGAATAATTTTAAGAGTTAATGTGGGCATACTGTTATCCCCTGGCTCAAGATCTGTGGTATATGTTGGTTTTTTGGGGTGGGGGTGTGTTGGTGTTGGTGGTGCTTGGATTTTTTTGCCTTGGTGCTCTTTGAGGAAGAGTATTACACTTTTCTTCCCAAGGCATTCAAAATTTAGACTTGCGTATCCTTACTATCATCTCTCCTGGTTTCCAGTGCTCCTATAACGCTTGCCTGTTGGGCTGTCATTACACCATGCAGTGCATAGTGGGGTTCCTTGTGTCTCCAGAGGGACGCTGAGTTCTGCTCTTAAAAACGTAAGTTTCTTTTAAAAACTAAACCACAGTGTGAATCTTCCTTAGGAAAGTAGTCTCACGTCTGGCAGGAGAGTGAGGTTGGACGCCAGCTGTGGCAGTAGGGATGCTACTGCAGGACTCTGACACATGCAGCACTGAGCTTGAGCACATATGTGCATGTCCTGCTTCTGGTTGGGGAGCACTGTCTGTGGAGCCAGTTCCTAGGTCTGGAGGCAGGGCTGGAACGTGTCCTCTGACATGCTCAAGGTTTTTTAGTGTTGTGCTGGTCCTGAATTTGTCTGCCCCAAGTGAGAGGTACCCAGGCTGCACAGGCTGTGATAAGGAAAGAGGTAGGGGGGAAGGCCAGTGTTGGGGTGGACATTAGAAATGAGGGGCCTGTAGAATGAGGCTTGTTGGACCCACTTCTCTACGTCAGGGACTTGAGAGGAAAAAGTTACCTTTGCTGTGGGAATGGCCGTTTGCACAAGAGCTGCTGCTGTCCCACTTATCTCCCAGCAGCAGCCAGCGTGGCTTCCAAAAGTGGTGGTACAGGGAACCTAAATGATGGGACTGCAGCAGGAAACTCCCAGCCTTTCCCTACTGTGTCAGCAGGATACTCTCGTGCGAGCCCACTGATGGTGATCACTTACGATTCTGCAACACAAACCCATTGGGTGGATTCTGCACAAATATAACAAAGGACAGTAATGGAACAGACTGAGATTTAGCTGAAGGTCAGGCGTGGCCTTTGGTGCTGAAAACTAAAGAATTTAAAATTGAAGGGTGAGTTTGATAGGCCTGAGAAATGTATTCTTTTTTTTTTTTAACTTATAAAGACAAAAAAGACCACAGCTGATATGGAGCTACTGACAGACAAAAGTGCAAACTATTTTTAGTCTCTGTTGAGAAGAGCAACAAGACATCCCTGGCAGGACTGTTGTGGACTTTAGTGTGGCTTGTCTCTCAGCCCGGTATTTGTTGCTGTGATGAGTCCCTTGTTGCCAAGGATAGCTGTCTCATGACGGGGATGCATAAATCAATTACTGGATTACACAAAGGTGTCTTCCTCTTATGGCACAATTCAAACTCTGTTGTGCTTTTGCCCTGAAATATTTCTGTACCTGAGATTATGCTGTTTCTGTTGTCACCCATGCCTTCCCTTACACTTGTGATCTGCTGTTGTCTAGTTGCAGCAAAGAATGCAAGAGTTGGTTGGTGCTATTCCAGTTTAGTTTGGCTTTACAGTATTTACAGAAACTGTTATCTGAACAAGTGCTGGTTCTTTCTTGTTAGCTCCGTTATCTCTGTGGGCAGAGGAAGTTCCAGGGAGTTCCAGTGCTCTAGTAACTGACCAGTTTATCCTTTGTACTTTACAAGCTACGGGAGACCTTGAGAGCAGAAAAATAGTTGTCTTTTATTGGAGCAGAATCAAAGAGTCAGTGGGATGACACTTTCAAAAACATGTTGGCACCTAATTACCTCTGGAATTTGAAGTGGATGGCACTTGCACATTTGCGTGCTTCTGAGAGCTTAACCATTGTACTGGATTTTCAAAAAACGTTTATCTGCATTCATAGGTTCTTCTGCTCTGCCATTACCAAAGTGACTGCTTTTTGAGGATCATACTGTGGATCTCTGAAAACTTAAGAACCTCAGAAAACCTAAAGCTTGCTTTTCTGGATCGTGGTCTAGGATTTCTCTGTAAGAATATACTTTATTAGTATTTTCCTTAATTAAGTCTGCAATAGCTTTTGATTTGTTTGGCTGATTTCTTAAGGTTACCAAATTCTTCAGCTCAAAAAGCGTCATTTTCCTTGATGCCACCATGCTGGTATAGTATTAGCAGAACAGAACATGTTGGTAGCTGACTGTTGCATTCATTACCAATTCACTTCAGTTGGTTTCCCATTGCTAAAACTTTCCTTTTGTAACATGTTACGTGAGCTTTTCTCACAAGCTAAAGCTTGTATTGATGCAAGTAGGCTGGAGTCAAAACTGATGGTCTGCGAGAGCTCAAAAGCTTATGGGCAGCTGTCTGGGAAACGTATAAAAATGTGGCTTGCTCAGTGATTGACCTTAAACATTTATTGTTTTGCTTTGTTTTTTTAATTACTCAAATTAAATTTCTTAACCTAGACATAAAGGTAAAGCTAAGAGAAATCATATTGGCTTGAGGGGGCTGCTGAAAGTATGGATTGCTTTAAAATTGCTTTTCATTCAAGTGTTATTAAAGGCAAAACCTAGCATAAAGGACTTGAAATTAAGGACATTTAACAGCAGGAACATCACAGAGAGTCAGGGGGGAAAAGGCATTTATATTATAAATGATGATGGGCAGGGTACTTTACATATAGACAGTGCCACTAATTAACAACTGTGAGGTGGCCCAGGACCGGGACTGAGCTCAGAGGAAGACAAAAGTCCAGATGGCAGGCTGTGATCCAGAAGTGCAGGGCATCAGACTGCATTACAAGGTGACTGCAAGGTGAGAGCAGAGACTGTTGTTGTTGTTGTTGTTGGAGCAAATGCTCCAAGAGAAACTTCATAGGGTGGTAGTGTTCGGCTGTACAGAGATAGGGTAGATCTAGCTTTATTGCTAAGTGTACGTTCTGTTTTGCTCCCAAGGTTTTGAGACACAAGTGTTCCCTGTGAGGTATTTAACTGCTTGGAAAAGAAAAGTCAAAGCTGTTCTTTGCAAGCAAATGTGAACGCAAATATTTTATTTACCTAGTGTGCTAGGCATTTAGCTGAACAATTTATAGTCTAGGAGTGATATTGTTAATCCCTATGTAGATTTATAAATAAATGTGTAGCCACTGCATGGTGGCAGCCCAGGAGGCCGGAGACAGCGTTAGTGGACAGAGGGTGGTGCAGAGGCCAAGGAGCTGCCTCCCCATGGGCATATGGGGCCTGTGTCTTCTGGGGCAGCATGCAGCATCTGGAAAAAGGAAATAGACTGTTTGCTGTTCTTTACTTCACCTTTACAAAGCTTTTTCATCTTATAGCCTGTATCTTGTATGCCCTGTTCATCTCTCTGGGCCTAATGTATCTCAGTACTTTGCTGTCAAGCACTGCATTTCTGAAGTAATCCCGTGTGTTTTGGCAGCGCCACCATTTTGAGAAGTATCTGACATTACATGGAAAACCTGCAGAATGAAGCCATAGGATGGGGCATAATTAGGATGACACATAATGGACCAATACTCAGTGAAATGTTGAGGTCTTATAAGTCTAATTATTCATGATGTATCAATTTTTGACATAAGGTCAAAAAATTTTGAGAAAAGGTGAAGCATTACTGACTCGTGTGTGTCTGTGTGTCAAGTTTAAATATCCAAATACTTCTTCACATAATCTGTGACTTGGAAGCAAAATCTGAATGTGTAGCAAGCTTACAAATAACCAGGAAGAAAGACTACAGAATATACCTTGTTGCTAATACCACTTGACACAACTTTCAGGTAGAGGTTTCAGCCCTGAGGCTGGCTGTAGAATGGTATCTGCTGATGCTGATTTGTCCTATCCAAAACTAAATTGTAGTCTCCAAATGTGAAATGAGTCTTCTCAGGCCATACTGAATTTCAGATTAAAATTCTGGATGTCAGTTCATCCTTTGTGATTCTATAATAAGATGTGGCTTCCAGACTTGAGTCTAGAGATTATTTTTTTTCTGGTTTAGCGTCTATATTCACCATTCAGCTTCACTGTATTAAGGGGAGAAACTTGCACCGCAAATTCAGGCCTGGGCTGCTAGATGGGGACAAACTTTAATTGTTACCAGTATATGTATTACATGAGAATTAAGTCATAGTTTACAGTACAAGACAACTGTTGTTGCCTATGATTAGAATAATGCTTGTGAACAGGTTTTTTTCATTCTTGTCTTATATATTTGTTACTTGAAACTAGTTCACAATACTTAAAATGTTGAGCTGAATGTTTACTATGTGAAAACATTTGTGGTATTGAATCTCAATTAGTGTTCTTAATAAGCAAACCCAAAGATGCTGCAAAGAATGACTGCAGGGAATTGATTAAAAATTCACTGGGTATGAAGGTATAATATCTTTGTATTTTAGTCCAGATAAACTACAATGCTTAGCTGAGCTATGGACTGAAAATTCTGCCACTCACTGAAAACAATTTTGTATCTTTGTGGAAAGTAGGAAGTGGGATAACAGCACTGAACACCCCACTTTTTCTGTCTCATTTTTGCCTTTGTATAAGGCAAAAAAAGGGTCGTGGGACACATTATGTCAGGCAGTAAAAAGAGCACTACGTAAGGTGCCAAAAGCTTTAGCATGATGTTCTAGTGATGGTGAAAAATGCCCTTCTACACAATTTTGGGATAAATTGACATGAATCGTGGACTTTCTATTTCAATATACCTTCTTGCCGTAGTAATTCACTGCATTTTATTGTATGAGGCAACTGTCAGCTTTTCTATTTTGTATGCGAAGACAGGAATGCAGTAGTCTGTCAGAGATGACAACACTAAATAATTCTAAACTAAAAATTTCTGCAAAACGTAAAGTTCTGGGTTTAGAATTTAAGGTAGAGTTCAGCAAAAAGCCTCGATACTAAAGATTATCAAGGCAGATCTCAAACTGCCTGTGAAACACAAACTCTAGCTTTTTCTCAGGACTGTCCTGGCAGATTTTAGTCTTAAAAGTTCAAGTTGAGTTTAAAAGGGCAACTTTTTTTTTTATTGGTTAAAAACTGTTTTGTAATGGAAATACATGCAGCAATATGTGATGTGTGGCGCTGCAAATTTAGGAATTATATAGACAGCTTAAAGGGTTCCTCTGTTTATATAAGTTGCTCTTTCTTCTGTTTTGTGGACTCATTCTCTTTATAATCTTTGGGCCTGCATCTGGTTTTACTTACATTGATGTAAATTGGGAATAATACACTAATGTCAATGGAAAACTGATGTAAAGCCTCTCAGAGATGTGAATTAGTTTTGCATTTAAGTCCAGCTTCCCTTGAATCTTTATAATAGATATGTAAAGCTTTGTTTCACAGGAATTGTGTTTACATGTATATTCTATATGAAATGCTTTCAGATAGAACTGGAATATTTTAGAATAATTTTTCATCAGTTATGTAGCGATAAAATACAAAACAGTGGGGGATTGGACCAGGAAAGATGTAACTTCTTGTTTAGGGTTTGTCTACTCTTGTGTAGTTAGTTGCTGCTGTGACTGCTCAGTGGGGCGCACCCAAGTTAACTTGAAATTAGCTGGCTTGGCAAGAGTGCAGTAGCATGGGGTAGCTGCCATTTCCTAAGCTGAATTTCCTAAGCTTCCAGGGGATACGTATTTCAGCCTTGCACTGAGCTTGTTGCTGTAGTTAGCTTGGTCTAACCTAAGTTCAGGGTGTGTTGACTCTGTTGCAAAGATGTCTTTGGCATCACGTGGGTGCAAACATACAACTTGCATGCTACTCTTGTTATCTCTGAGTCTGACCTGCTGCTTCTGAGGGCTGATGTAACTCCTACTGAGGGACACAAAGCAAAAAGCTGGCAGGGAAACATAAGTATTTGTATGTAAAGGTTAGGGTAGTTGTACGTTAGACATTTTTACCCCTTCTGGCTTGTAGGTGTAAGGGATGATGTAGACAAGAATATAGAGCTACTGGGATGTGAAGGCAAGGAGAATTAATGGTGGGCCTTCTCCATGTGCTCTCTGGGCATGGTGAATTAATTTGAGATAGTTCAAGGCCAGGAGTGACTTTTAACTTTGTGCTCTCCTTGTCAGTGCAAGTTGTTGGAGGGAGGTTCTGAAAGGGCTGTGGGAGAAGTGAGAGTGCAGGCTTGGGGTGTGGGAATAGATAGACCTTTCTGGTGATGAGAGTAGCCTTTTGGTAGCTCCTCCTAATAGTGATATGGGAGCAAGAGGAGAGATAAATACCAATTCTGTCTTTGCTCCTGCTAGAAGATGTTGTGAATTATTGCTTTATCTCTGCTGAATAACTCTACCACTTACAACTGGGTTGGAAATTTTAAATTTATAGCATTCCTGAAATGAAGGAGCATGTTGGTGACTGTGCAAAACACTGATTTCTCCAGGTACGTTTGTTCCTTGTGAGCGGTAGACGAGCCTCTTGAGTGAAATGCACTGATGCAAATAACAAAGCAGTGACCTTTGGCTGTCTGCCTACCCAAAGGATGCAAGGCATGCAGTATAATACTGCTAAATATCTGTGAAGTTATATTGTTGCTGGTTCATTATAAGTAGGTCTTTATCTTCTCTTCTAAAATCAATGGTTCCCTTTGAGATTTAAATTTTCCATGCAATTCCTTGCCTATGATAACAAAGGATGTCTGATTTAGCAGTGGCATTTGCTAGTGAGATCTCCACCATCAGGTGATTCGCAGTGTCTGTAATTAGTCTTTACTTTGTTCCCGGGGAGTACTTTTCAATTTAGTTTGCCTCATACTGGGTTTGGCCTGACTTCTTATTGAAAACTAAAATGTTTTGCCCTTAGATTCATCAGAGGCTTTTAAAATCTGAATAGCAAGAAAAACTCATTAAGGTCAAGGCAAGAATAATATGTCTGAGAAAATGGGAGGATTGGAATCCTTCACTCTTCAACTCATGCCAACAGCTTTTCACTTCACTCTCAACAGGATTGCTGTCCCACTGCTGTTTGTCTCTTAAATCAGTCATCTGTGGAGCAAGAGAGGGAGATGTCCGTATATAACCTTGAAGGTGTCAATGCAACCACAGAAGTACCAGGAAAGGTATTTCCATCAGGGGTAGCAGAGCTGGTGGTATAACTGGTACTGGACCTTCATCTGAAACATCACATATGCCCCACTTGTGTTAATGAAAGGCACTCCAACATAAGCAATGAGGGTCAAAAATACAGCATTGATATGGAGGGTGAGCAATTTACTAAAGGGGATTGTAACTGCACGGATGGCAGGGCACTGTCTGAATGTGCCAACAAGCCCAAAGTCGAGTTTCAGAGTACACAAATACTGACTTGGGGTACATCTAGATTAGCCATTTAGTTTGGACAAAGAATGTGCTTTTAAATTGAACCTCCTGGGTTTTTCCTCTTACCAATTTGGGTTCTAAAAGTGGAACAGTGTTGGGCTGTGGGAACTGGTGATAAAACTAAACTGCTAGATGTGCTGCAGGAGTACACCTAAATAAGCTCCAGCTGCTGATGGACTTTCATCCTGTGGGTGACAGACTACAGCAATTTTGAAACACTGCTTCTCCTCTCTCCTTGAAGTGTATACTTAGTGTTAAAGTGTGCTTCTTGGCACCAAGTGTTTTTTGTTCTACATGTGCACTCCTGTTGCACCATGCTAGGCTGCTGCTGCAGATATAACTGTAAAGGCATTAGCAATGGGTTTCCTCTTGTCTGACTTTAGCTTCTTAAAAGTAGCTCTGCCAGTCAGGAGCAGAGATATAGAAGACATGAATCACCCTCTGCTTTAAGTGGGTGCTCAAGATAAGCTGAATAACCCTTAGGGGTCTTTTTTTCTGTCTGTAAAGGAAGCCTAACTTTTAGGCATCTGCTTGCATCTAACTGCTAGAGTTAAATGAAAAGAATCTCATTCAAAATGGGAAGGATATATTCTATAAGACTCAAAATTATAGGAGAATAATGCAAAACAAACCATAAGAACATGACTCAGAAGCTCTCATTCTCAGGGCAATTATTTCAGAAGAATGGGGTATAATACTAGCTAGCAAGTGTTTTCACATGGTGGTATTAAACAGAGATGCTAAAAGATGACACCATACACTTGGCTTTGGAAAATAATGATAAAAACCACCCCAATAATTTTTACATAAGTGATATGTGATTCAGCAGCTAATCAGGAAGTTATGATTATGAGAGGGTTTTTCTTCAAATCCTAAACGATTTGCATGCTTTGCAGGAGGGGAAAAAAAACCCCCAGTAGTTAGATATTGTTCATTTGGAAGCCATACATGAGATAATGAAACTCTTCACTAGAAAATGGATACGCCACTTGATGTTTGCCTTTCGGTGTCAGTTGGCAAACACAGGTGAGTACGGTATGGTGTGCCTGTACCATGGGTGCCTGTGTAGCATCTCATCGTAAAATAGAGAGAATAACTTCACAAAGTGCACCTAGAAGACTCTGAACTGCTGTTTTTCGAGCAGATTTCTTGATTCAGTGTTTGATTTAGGTTATTTGCCTAGATGTTCTAAAAGTGCATTTAGTCTGCTCTAATAAGCTCTGAATGGTTTTGGTAAGTAGGACCATTAAGGGACTCTAGGTCATGTACACTGTTCTGATATTAGACTTTTACTTGCAAGCTAATCAAGAAAAAACATATTTGATAATGCATTATTTTAAAAATTTTCAATAAATCTTCCTTATTTGAAAATACCATGCTCAGTATTATCATTTTAGATACCATAGCATTAATGCTAGAAAAACCGAAAAGAATAGGATCTTTAGCGAGGCATTTGCCGAGCTTTTAAAATGGGATTCTTAAGATTTTTCCCCCAACATATTTAGCTTGGTTTCATTCTGTTATACTAGCAAAGATCAGCTCTTCTTTGATTCTCAGCCATATTAACAGGGAATTCAACCTCAATTATGCTGAAGTTTGTTTCTTGCAGAAGTCTATCAAATATCGTCATATTCCACGACTGTTTGTTTTCCTAGTCAGCAGCTTTTAAATCGGTTTCAATTTTTCTTGTAGGTAACAAGTTTCTTATAATGCACAAATTCTTTTATGACAGGCCTTCAGGTTCTCTCTTATATTCTAATGATAACTTGAAGATTCATTCCAGTTTACAGTGCGGGTTGAGCAAATACAAAGAGAGACCTTGCAATCTTTCTTTGCACTGTCTGGAAATCCTTCATTACTACCTGGGGCAACAAAAAAGTTTTCTCTACTGCACTTTCAGCTACTTATGAATATTACTGTCTTTGCTGGGACAGTAGATTTACAGCCAGTTTCTCTTTTTACTCACTGAACAAGAAAAATGTAAGCAGGAGTAAAATTCAGCAGATGTGGTCTTTGCTCTGTTGTACTTGACATGGAACACTAAGACTTAGTTAACTGCTTCCTCTAATTGTGTTAGTGATATGTTTACTAACTGACATGAACCAGGATCAACTAATTTTTGTTTTATTATAGCTCATTTGCCTTTTTCCACCCCTTTTTAGACTAGCTAAACCACCAATCCTGTTAAATTGCTGGGCTTTTTCCAGAGTACCAGCAAATCTTCTACCCGCTCCAAACTGATCTGGCTGTTTTGGGTCACTGTAAATCTTATGTGACAGCCGCTAGTTTAGCAGGCACTGTTTTTGTACTGGTATCTATTTGTGCAGTTTAGCTCTGGTAACCCCACTGAGTCAATATAGAAAATGTAAAACTTTTCAGGCAAACATTAAAATTAATCTAACTGTGCAGGCTTTGTTTAAAAATTGTTCACAATTTGCCAAATATATTTTCCCAGGAAAGAAAATAGTATTAAGCTTACATCTATATTAGAAAATAATGTGGCACAATAGAAGCAGAACTAAAAAGCAGACTAATTGATGATGAGGAATTGGCATCTGCACTATTTGTTTCGGCAGGTTTTACTTTGTCCTAGCCCGATACATGCACTGGATGCCCCTGAGTTACTGGAAGGCATCTGGTGTGGTCTTGGAGAAATATTTCAGTTTTGTTTTTTTTTTTCCAAAAGACTTCCTGCTTATTGTTTCTGAAACCTCTGCCTGATGTGAAGTAAAGAACAGTAAACAAGGATACTTGGAAGATCTACTTCAAAACCACTTTTGAACTAAGCTAGATGCATCCTATGACATGGAAGGCTGTGGGAGGAAGAAGCTAGCTTCATCCAGTCACTGCAAATGAAGGCATTAGAATGTCAATGCCAAGAGGAAATATTTTCTTTTCCTCTGCATTCCACCTTTAAGAAAACTATATTAGGAAATATGTCAGAGTGTTTGGGGGTAAATCTTTTTTTGGTTTCTTCTATTGAATTTTCTGCTTTGTGTAGACAGTTATTTACTGAAGAATGACATGGTGATGTTCTTTGCTATTATGCAAGTGTCCCAACCATCAAGAAACTGTCATTCTCACTACTTGCTCTCAGTGACTCTCATATGAAGTATACAAGGTAAAACAAGCGCAATAGCAGCTGGGTAGACCTATATGTGAATCCTGTTGTCTTTCAAGCGTTCATCTGACACAAACAGAATTAGGAGTTTTCTTGAGGGTTTGCTGTTGGAAGCTGTTTGATGTTGTGTGATACTAAAGAAAAATAAGGAAGAGAGCAACTCTACACTCGGTAGGGTTCCTACCTATGAGGTAGGCTGTGGACCCAAGTCCTTCCTGTAAGAGAAGGAGGTGTTGCACATGCTTCTGAGATCTCACAGAGGAAATAAAATGACAAGAATGACAGACAGGAATAGTCTGTGTAGGTTATATGAGCGTGTATGTGGCGCTGTCCTCATAAATTTGTTTGTCTTCTGCTCCCTAGAAATTCTTTTCTAATAATAAGGACCCTGGTTAACTGACTCTCTGGGAGAGTAACAATTAATACTTTGCTCTTGCAGGAGGGAATACTTTTGTGGTCAGCTTCTTAGGATAAGGTGATTTGGACTGGCTTTGTTAATGCATGGCAATGTTGCAGTAATTTCAGGTTACTGTCGAGTGCTGGATGGTATCTGGAAACAGAACAAAAGGTGAAAAAAAAGAATGTGAAGAAAAAGAGTAAGTCTCACTTGAGGGACCTCACATTTTTATCTGGTTTTATGGGGCTGTGAAATTATACTACTTACTGAATGTGATTTTGGCTGTGACTATTAACTACTGCTGTTATCGCAAAAGTTTGTTTTAATGCCTTATGGAAACTGGCACTGGACTTCTTGAAGTGAAGTGCGCTTTTGTTCTAGGCTATAGAAATGCCTCTTATAAAAACAGAACAAGAAGGGCCAGAAAAAAGGAAATGAATGAGGCTTTAGTAATGCTGGAAGTGGTTGGTATGAGAAGAGAAAACTTGGATTCCAGGAAGCAGCTCCTGCAACGAACAGGTTGTCTCACTTAAAGAACAGCAGATGCATCATGGCGAACTTTCCAAACTGTTATGGTTTTGCCCATTTCTTGCCATTGATTTTATCTTTCCTTGTCTTATTACCAGGCCTATTTGCATGAGAGCAAAGCATATTGTTTAGGTTTCAGTTAAGTTTTTATTTTCCTCAAGAAACAGTATTACTCTGAGTAATGGTAATTTTTCTCTGTAGCAAGTGTCAGGGTACCTGATAGTGGCAAGGGTGATAAGAAAAATATTCTGACTTGGGAGTTAAGTAAGCTGTGATGACTTACTGCTAGTTTTGTAACCTCAAGATCCCACTTTTGGCCAGTCTTGCTGGGTACAGAAGTAGTCAGTCAAGCTGTCGATGAAAACCTCCACTGTCTCCTTCTGGCAAGTGCAGTGAGATTAAGGTGAAAAGCAATTCCTGCTGCCTGAAGTAGATTCTGTATATGTGTGAATATCAGGGACTGCTGGGTTGAAATGCCAGGTGGTTTTGGGGAAAGAAGAGAAAGAAGACTGGACTCTGGTGTAAATCAGGAAATAAGTTTCCATAAATAAAAGTATCACTTTTTTTCTAGAGATGCAAGTGCCTGGGTTTCATTCTGACCTCCAGAGGAAGAAATGAAGAACTGAAGGAGACAAGGGTTTCAACTACCTCCCTGTTATGGAGGTGGGAAGGATGTCAGTGTGATGGGATAGTGCTTGAAAGGAGTTTTATATGCCTCCTCCCAAAGGCCTGGATTCAGTGCTGTTTGATGTCCACAGCTTCTAGTGAATTTTATGGGCTCGAAGCATATTTACTTTGAATAGGCTGTAGCTACATCTGAGTGCGCATCTACACAAGTGAGTCTTCTGCCAGGCCTGCTTGCTGTGCCTTGGTGAGCGTCCTCAACTGTTTGCAGGCTGAACTGTCTTTACTGTCACTAATAAAAGGTCTTGTCAGGGCGTGGGGGCCTCCCCCCTAACCTGCCCATGGCCCAGGACCCCATCTCAGCTCCTGCCCCAGTAACTCCACAGCAGAGCAGGTCTCCAGCTCCCCCACCACTCTGTTGGGGCAGTGAAGATGGGTCCTGGCTCCAGCACAGTGGCCCTGAGGAGCCACCAGCCTCCATGATGCCATGGCAGCTCTTCAGAGAGAGGAACAGGCCTTGGTGGTGTCTGGAGACTGGTGGTTGGTAGGTGGTCCTCAGTGCTGTTAGCTGCCTTCACCAATGTGGTGAAGAAATATAACTGGTAACTCATTTACTATTTTACTCCTCTTTTGTTTTGTATGCTTCCTTTTCAGTGTCCAGGCGTCTCCAGATTAATGCCTCTTTTCTTTTTGGATCGGTTTCCCGTCTTTTCATTGCCTGGTATTCAAGTATTCATTCCTATTCTTAGTTTCTGTAAGCTTTTTCTTTCTCTCCTAGGAAAGCCACAGAGCACTCCTTTCTGTCCTTCCCCCTCTTTCTTTTTTTTTAACCTTCTATTTTGTGAAGTTCACTTGAATGGGACATTTTCTTAAAAGCACAAATTTTGCTTTGTAGGGAATCTGCTCATCTCCTTTGCTGTGCCTGACACTCAATAGTTAAATGGTCTGGAGAACTAAACCACTTTTGATGTCTGCTCATTGTCAGTTCTTATTTGGTGCAGAGTTTATTCAGAGGAATTTAGATGGGGGGGAAAAGCCAGTGGACAAATGGATCATAACTTTGTTTGAAGGAAAAGTTGGATTAATATAAAAGGGAGTGTTTGCCAAAAGTTGCCCTTGAGGTGACGGTGGGTTTAACATTGTGTGTACTGTGATTTTGCTGTGCTGACTGTGTTTGTGATAGCATGCAGACAGCTTGGCCAGGGAGAGGCACTTCTCATCCAGCACAAAGTAGCTGTGAAAGCTGGAAGTGGTGGTTTATACTGCATACTGGTAAATGGCCCTCACTAGGATGCTAACCATAGGCAAGTCCATTGCCAAGGTGCCATTTTTACACTTTTTTATACAAATACTGGCTTGTACCTATGCTATTTCACTCCCTTAATACCCTGTAACTATCTCTGTCCTGGGGGGGGGGGGGGGCGTGCGTTCATTCATATACACCAGTGCAGCAGGCAGCCATTTCAACATCCTCCTGCAAACAGCTTTGTCAAGAACTTGCTGGGAGTGTGGGAGATCCTGGTTCACTCTACCATTCATCTGTGAGAATTTGCAGCCAACTTGTTCTCTTCCAAGAAAGTATCACAATGTTATGTGTAAGAATCATTTTGGAAAGTGGGTTCTCTGCACTACCTGTTAGTGATGCTGCAATGGGCTAGAGCAATCAAGAAATCTGATTATGCATCTCTGCTCCTGTAAGTGTTTCTGTTGCTGATAGGCTATCAGCAGTGGAGATGGAGGCCCTTTGACATTATCTTCTTGGCGAGGGGCAAAGCTAGAGAGGATAGGCTGCTGCTAAGACTTCGTTTTGGTGCACTGAAGACTAGCACTTCACTTCTAAAACTCAGTGTTTTTGTGTAAGCTGCCTCAAAGGTGATCATTTTAGGTTAATAACTTTTTGGTTTTCACATTTTCTTTTCTTCAGTATGTCTGGGAAATTGGTTCCTTCCAAAGCTGTAGTCCCCATTAAAGTATACATTTTGGATAAACCTCCTGAAAGTGTTTTGTCATAATTTAACTCTCTCCATCTTGAGAGTGGAAGGAGCTGGTTAAGGACAGGGTGTATGCTTGCTAAATACTTTTCAAAGTGGTCTTGACTTCATGGTTGTCCTATATTCCTGGGTTTAGTTCAGGCTGGGAGTAAAGCGTTCTAGGAGAAGGCTAGGCTATTCATAAGGCAGAACTTTCTCTCTCTGCCTGTCTGACCTCCAGTCGGTAAAGTTTCCTTTCAACTTTTTATTAAATATTGAACCTCTTATCACTTCGGTGTTGATCAAAGTTGTTATTTCCATTCCATAATACAAAATTATTCTAAACCCTTTGCAATTGTGGACTGTGGCTCACCTCACTTTCACAAACTCTTAGAGTGCTAGAATGCACTACCCAATGTGGCAGAGAGAAAAGGCCCTGAATGGAAACAGGTTACTTGGGCTTAAATTTAGACCTTAAAATAACATATAAGAAGGATCCTGGACAACAGATATGATGTAAAATCCTAGTCATGTGAGAATAAAAAGTATATAATGTGAAAGACTCCCTAGTTTTCCTATGGCCACTGGACTTTATATAACTGCCCTTCCCTTAAAAACAAATGGATTTCCATGTTCACATACTTGCTTTAAAAAAAGAACTGCTTTTGTTTTGACTTTTTTGGAAAGAGCTATGTACATAGTTCCAAGAGGCTTTTCTCTTTCATCAGTGTTGTGTGTTTTGTCTCTACTTTGATACAGTTTAATTGCCACTTTATTCCTTTCCTATAAATATGGATGTTTACATTTCACCCGCTTTTAAGCAGCATTTTCACATTCTTGATGATAACAAGATGGCAAGCTGTGATATGTGTGTTCTTCTAGAGGCACAAAGAGTTTATAATGAGTCATTATTATAATTTGTGTGTGTGTCTTTGACTGATGCTATTGTAGCTTTCAAGGCAGATGTCCCACCCGCTGTGTGTTCCTAGTTTCAGTCTGATGAACTGCTAAAGTTACTGGACACTCAACAGTGGCTCCATCATCCCACAATGCATTAGTAATAAGTTTTCTTCAAGATGAAGAGGCTTTAACTGCAGCACACAATCAGTAGCCCACACTGGAAGAAACAAATCAGAAAACCACTGTTCCATAAGCACGGAATTGAAAGAGCTGCATAAGTAAAATGACAGACTATTCATTCCAGTTTGGAAAGCATGAATAGGATTTTTGATGAAGCTTAATTTTCTTCAAGCTCTTCAGCCATGGATAAACCATTTAAAATAAAAATAGATGTGTTATGGAGCACGGTGCTCATCACTGTTTATTATTTTGAAAAAGCATGGGTTCTCCTCCTCCTCTTTGCTAATGACAAATAATGAATTGAATCCTGATCTCAATTTCAGCAGTACAGAAGCGGGATAATTCCCCTGGCTGTAGTGACTTTGCTTCACATTTATGGCAGAAAATGGAAGGAAGCATCTGGACCAGTGATTTTTACGCCTTGCAAACACCAGAGTGTGTATTCTCTGACACACCACTGAGCTGCAGATTTTCAAATTGTTTGGTGTAACTTAAATAAACATCCAGTAGATAAAATTTTAATTGAAAAGATGAATTTTACTGAACAATGTCGTGCATCACTTTTGTTGCCAAATGAGCCTCCCAGGCATCCTATGCCCTTTGTACTGCCTGAAATCTATTTCACCTTTGAACAGAATTGCATCCTTGAATGAATTGCACTGTCCAGTATGCAGTTCAGCTAAACCCACTAAATCTTGGAGAACTTGCCTATTTTAAGAGATTTAAACCCAACCAAAAACCAACCTGCAATCCCCCAGTGCTTTGGAAGAGAACTTTCAGGCTGAGAATATGCTCATGTGCCAGTGAGTTGAGTTGACTGGGGAAGCTGTTGGCCAAAGGCAATGCTTTTAATGCTGGATATTGAGTCTGCCTCGACTCTTGCTGGGCCCTGTCTTGCTGTACAAATAGCCATGTTCGCTTCAGTGAGCCTTCTTACGGAGCACTTCTGCGGTCACCTCCATTGACGTTATAGGAATCTCACCTTTTATTAGATAAACGACAAGCTCTTTGGAGAACATGCAGATCTGTGCTGGATGTGCTGAAGAGCTGGAGCAAAAGATGGATAGGAATAGAAAAATACAGCCTCCCCTCTTTCTCCTGATTGTTTCTTTCCTTACACAATTATCCTTTGCTGCACTCAAAAGGATGGATGAGAGCATAAGTCAGCATCCTTTGAAAAACACATTAATGAACTTGTAGATTACTTTCTCATTTTTTTGTTCTGTACTTATAGCTATTTTGCAATGCAATATGTGCAGAGCAGATGAGGTTAATAAGTCTTTGTTACAGCACACCTGTGTGTTCAGCTAAGGCCTCTGCCTTTTGTTTGCTATATTTTTTTAAAGTGCAAGATCATAGGTAGCTGCAAGAAGTGTTTTTGAACACTCATTTTCTAAAGAGCTGATCAAGTGGACAGGCTGTTAGTGGGTGTTTTTGGAAACTGCTTTGTCTCTGCAGTGGTACATGGGGAATTACAATATATCGTTTGCTAACTGCCGTCCATTTGCAGGTTTTCTTTGTTCTCTGTTATGGAATTATCTGTACAAGAGACCAAAGGAATATTACATTATCCTAGTGAGACTAGCCAAAGCCAAGGAAGGATATGTGATTGACCATCAAAATATTTTGCCAACAAGTAGTTTAATAGTTTCACATAGCCCAAGAAATGATGCAACAAACAAATACCTTACAAGAGGTGAAGGAGGCAAACAGCTTAGATAGTGGTCACTGAAATAAATGCTTTATTTGTAAGCAGGGTTCTGTTTTAAAAGAAATTGCAGAAATTTTTGAAGGCTTGGAGATGTATGTAATTGTTTTTCATGCCAGTGTGCCAGATGAAAGACAAGGTAAATGACTGTTGTGGTTTAACCTGGCAGGCAGCTGAACACTACACAGCCACTTGCTCACTTCCCTGCTCCTGCCCCTTCAGTGGGATGAGGGAGAGAATTGGGGAAAAAGTGAAAACAGTGGGTTGAGATAGACAGTTTACTAAAACACCCGAGGAAAAGAATAATAATGGTAAGAGAATATACAGAATATACAAAACAAGTGATGCACAATGCAATTGCTCACCATCAACTGACCCATGCCCAGTCTGTCCTGAGCAGTGATTGCTCTCTCCCCCTGGCCAACTCCCCCAGAGCATGATGTTATATGGTATGGAACACCCCTTGGGCTGGTTTGGGTCAGCTGTCCTGGCTGTGCCCCCTCCCAGGTTCTTGTGCCCTTGGCAGAACATGAGGAGCTGAAAAAGTCCTTAACTGGTGTAAGCACTGCTTAGCAAAAACTAAAGCATCAGTCTCTTATCAGCATTGTTCCAGTACTAAATCCAAAACACAGTGCTATGCTAGCTACTAGGACAAAAATTAACTCTATCCAAGCTGAAACCAGGATAGTGACAGACTGGTTAATGCTGAAAAAAGAGAAAAATCCAACCAAATAAATGTTTGCAAAAGTCACAGCAGGAATACATGTGATTCAACCACAGAAACGAATGTGTAATCTGTTGAGGTAACAGTTGTTCCTGTCTCTACTGATATATTTTGGAACAGATTTTGCTCCTAATGAGTTGTACTTAATAGCGTGAATCTGTGGTCTGAACTGATGTCTTTTAATGTCAGTGGAAAGACTTCCAGGAAAGAGCCAATGGGTTTCAGACCAACTTTTTCTTTACAGACAGTTTATTTCAGTGGCACCACTTAGCAGAACAAGCTCTGAATTCATGTCTGCAAGTACACAAGGTGAGAGCTGGATGTTTTCTTCATTTGTTTTAGCAGACACAGAGCCCAAATGGGACTTGCCACTAAGTTATACTCTGAAGCATCAGCCCTTTGAATGTCCCTTTTTCAAGTGAATAATTCCTTTTGATCCTGAGGTTGTTCTTTCAGCTGTGAAGCAGCTCAAAACATAGTCAGTACTTTCAGAGTGTTATGAATGCTGGAGATACTAAATCAATTTGTGTGGATCATGGGCTAGGGGTTTTGTTGGAGCTGTCTTCACGGTTAGTCTGCCCACCGTCCCAAGGCTTTCAGCGTAGTTATAACTTTGGTGTGATATCCTGAATGAAATTGTCTCAGATGTGGAAGTATCCAACTTTATTTGAAGTAGATTTTTTCCACTTAAATGCTGACAGTCCTAATGCAAAGTTACTGCATCACTTATTAGCCATGATTGAATAGTATCAGTCGTGTTCAAACAGTAATTTCTTTTGTCCTCCTCTCCTTAATGAAGCTTGACAATTCCAGTGAACTGCTATAGTAATATTTTTATTCCATCATTAATATTTAATAGTGTAAATGAGACATGAACACTTGATGGACTGTCCACAACCTTTCCAGAGTTTGTATTGGAGACTTTAAATTGTTCACCTGAGACACAAGAGTTTATGTGCTCTCAGACTGACCATAATAAATAGATGAAGAACATTATGGAACACACTTGTCTTGTGCTTCTTCTTGGACAAGTGAAATGTAATAGGTCAGCAGGTCCTATTTGTTGCCTATGTCAACTTAGCAATGTCATATTATTTGCTTTATATCTAAAATATATAATTCAAAATAGAAGAACCTGTATTTAAGAGTAAAGTTAGATTAGTTTCTGATACTTGATCTGCATGGGAGAGAAACTGTGCTTTGCCTTGCTTCAAAGACTCTTGAGGAAAAGGGGTGCTGCAGGTATCCTAGGGAGAAGTGAAGAGCAAAGGCAGTACCTTTTCAGCTGCCTCCCCGTGGACCTTGGGAAGGGCTTTTCCTTCTTGCCTGGTTCTTCCCTCTTCTCTCAGTCCACAGCAAAAGAAGGTGGGGGGTAGGAGAGGGGGAAAAATTGCTGAGATTTAATGCTTACGGGATCTGGAAAGGAGAATCGGCTTATGGGAGAGCCAAGGCAGCCCTGAGGTTAGTGAGTGATGCAGGGCAGCGGGATAGCTCAGGGAAGAATGCCATTTGTAAATGTTGCTTTTCATTTTTGTTGCAGTATGGGGGTGTCGTCCAAAGCTGTACACTGCTGCTTGGCTTACATTGTATAATTGCTCGCTCACATGGGTTTTTAAATTGAGGCAGAGGAGAGAAGTAGTGTGTGTGTGTGTGTGTGCTGGGGTAACAGGAGAAGGGCAAAGGGAAGCAACGTGTGCAAAATTGTATTTTAGGAATGACTGCTGTCAGTAATGCAAATTCAAAACAACACGTTTACATGTAGGCATATCAGAGTGAAAGGTAAATGTTTTGTGGCTCTATCAATGGGCTAGGTATTTAGGGTTTGCTTTGCAAGAAAGTTTTGAGAAGTGTGTATAGTGTGGGTTTATCTATTCATTTATTGTTTAGAGCAATCTCTTTATAGAGATACCCTTGTTGCCATAAGAAGACTTTTCACATTAATTTTGTGTTCTTGAACAGTTATGTTATCTACAGATTGCTAAAGCACAAGACAATTTTTTGGTACTATTATGCTGTCGTTATTAAAGAGGAGGAGTGTATTTAGTAAGTTTGCAAAGTATCCTGCCACTCCATCTTCTGTGGGGTTTTTGTTTTGTGAGTTTTTGATTGGGTTTTTTTATTTCTTTGTTTTCCAGAAACTTTCAAAGGAGGGGATGAAATCAGGGCCTTGACTAGCTTCTTTAAAAATTTCTCATTTTGTATTAGAATCAGCCCTAACTTCTGTGTGTGTTATATTTCAGACTAATATTTATGAGGTGACTATCTACAGCGGATACAGTTTTATATTGATAACCACAATGTGCCTTGTTGTGCTGTGATGTTATTCAATAGGAGACATAAACTGGATGAATGCTGTAAATATTTTAAAATTACACAGGAAAAAGAAAAAAAGCCAGACTGTGGAATAGGTCTTGGAGTTCACTGGCTGTGATGCAGCTTACATCCCTGAAAATATTTTTTGGGCGAAAAGAACTGCTCCATTTTTTAACTTCCTCTTTTTCCATAGAGTTCACAAATCCAGTCTAATTCTCCTAGTCCTCATGGGTTAGGCATAACTTCTTTTAGACCCTGTTTATTCTGCTTGCGGTGTTGCCTAGCCCATTCAGGTAAATGCGAGATATGGCTCACGTCTGGGGTGTTGACATGGTGTTACAGAGGGGTCTGCTCTCTGCCTGGCCCGGGACACTGAGGCACTCTCACACCTGGCAGAATATTTTGCCAGAGCCACGATCATGCTGGTTCACTGTAGGGAACAGATGTTTTTATGCTCCAGGCTTACTTGCTCTGGGTTTAAAAAAAAAAGAAAAAAAATCAGTAATGATTGTTTAAGTAGTTTAAAATATAAAGAGCTCAGTTAAGTATGAGAAAAATCTTCTAAAAAGGAAGTATAAATCCAACTATTGATTAAGTTTTTAGTTATATTGCAGAAAGGATGGCTCAGGAATCTCCCTAAAGATCTTATAAGTGAACAATATTACAAAAAATTAAGCCCAGAGCAGAAAGTAGTAAAACCCACTGTTTTGAGATAAAATTTTTTTTGCTTTTGAAAAAATTCTGCCATATAAGCATGCAAGTTTATAAAATTTCAGTATTCTTTCAGTTTGACTTAGGGTCAAAATAAATACTGAACAGAATACTCCCTGTGCATTGCTGTGTGGTCTTTGATCAGCAAGATTATATTCATTTCCCCATAACTCTTGCAGAGTTTTACAGTAAAACATGCCAGGGCCTGATATATAAATGGGGATAGATCTTGCTTTTCTAAAGGAGATGGTACTGGTAGTACTCATTCTACTCTCCCCTCATATCTGCTTAAAGGTAAAGACTCTGAGATGCCTGAAGGGCAGCAGTGCCCTGTTAGTCCATATAACATTTTGGATAAGTAATCGTAGTACTGTTTGCACTTCAATTAGATTAACAGCTAAACTTGCAAATCATGTCTCTGGAGGGTGTTTTTGGAAAACTAACTAATTGGCAGTTGTCTGGAGTAAATTGCTTGATATTGGTCAACGGTAAATTGTGATCATGTTAATTTAATTGCAGTTCTGTCAATGGTATAATTAACGCTGCTATCAAAGCAACAAATCAGTTCATTGGAAAAAGGCAGCACTATGATATTAAATTCCCAGTTGCCATGACACAGGATGTGATTCTGCATAACAATAGCGTTGGCTCTCCTCACTGCGAACGAGGGCCATTGTTTTCCATGGAGATAGTGGTAACTGGATGCAACGGTGTTCTGTGCTATTACAAATAACGCAAGCAAATTGCCCCAGAAAGACTTCTGTTACTCCAAGAAAGTAAGTTATCTTCCTAGCTGTCTGGGAAAAGATGTAACCAGGAGCTGTGTTTTATGGTACATCATGATTGACAGAGATGTTACTGTGGACATTGCCTGGAAATGACGGGGTTTTGCTGCATAACACACACAAGAGCAGATGCTGGGACTTGGAAAATCCCTTTATTTCCCCCTTTCCATATTTGTATTTTCTGTTCTCACTTTTGGGAGTAATTTATAGGGGCTAATATGACATGGATTCTGTCCCACATGCACCTTCTTTTCTTCAGATGACTTCCACAGGCATAACACAACCCTCTTTCCTCTTGCCCCCAGTGCATACTAATGCCTGCCTCCCTTTATCAAAGGCATGTCTTGCCATCACCTGAACCCAGGGGCCTTTGAGATTACTGGTTTGGTTTTGTTCTGGTTGAGTGGGAGTAGAACTGTGTGCTTTTATTTCCTCAGCAGTTTGGTTGAGCAGCTGTAGAGCAGCATTACTGAGAAACTGCCTTAAGGGACAGTCTCTGGCACCTCCTGGGTTCATTCTATGCTGCTAGAGAGGCAAAATGCTGCCATAGATTGGCTAAGCAGGTAACTTTTTTTTTTTCTTTCTGTCATTAAGGTATACTTCAGTGAGCTGTAGGTGTTGAGGACACTTGGAAAGAGAAGGGTTATGGCTGTATCACTGGTGCATTCTGGCAAGCTCCACCTGCCAAACTGTTGTGCTGGAGTTTATTGCAGCTGATGCAATTTAGAAGAGCCCAGCGAATCTGTAGCCAGCTCCTTAAGTCTTGTTGGGTGCCTGCCTCATCTGCAAAGGTTGGGAACTCCACTTGCCTTTTTTCTTTTTCTCCCTGACCTGTGCTAGGTACTGGCTGGCCAGTGTTATGCTTCATATCTAAAGATTGAAATTTGAGAGGAGACTCTCACCATAGAGTTGAGCTATGCTGTTGAATGATTGCAACTATTTGTTATAATGGACTCACCTACTCATATTGTCCCTCTCCCTTCAATTGCTCTGTATTGGTTCTGATAATAAGCACTTAAAAGTGAACAAGGGTGTTGGAGGTAGGACTGTTAGCCTCGTACTCTTAGACATGGTGTCCTGTCTATTCTTTCCACATACAGAAAGCACCCACAGGCACAGACATATGTGAGTGCTTATGGAAAATTAAGATTTTTCTAAATGTCAGGTTTTTTTATTCTAGTGTTTTCTCAATTCTGTTTGTTACGTGGTGAAATAAAACAAGATACATCTAAAAATAAATTCCCTTCTCCAACATCTGGTATGCTGCAGTCAACAGGCTGGCATTGTAAAAGCAATGCAAGCAGCGATTGTCAGGTACTTTTAAAGGCCAGTTTCAGAGCTGGCGACTCTAAGAGGCCAGGCTCTGCAAACCTACTTCAAGCAGGATTCCAATGTTTCTGGATAGAAAATGTTAGTCGATGTTGCACATTTTCATCTAATTACTAAATGCTCTCAAAGTATGCTAAGGGAGTATATTTGAAAAAGAATAAATTAGTGCTAATAAATCCAGAGAAAAACTTTGTAGCTGTAACTTGTATTTCAACTTTATTTCATAAGAAAGTTGATTTGTGAAGAAAAGTTAGCACTTATGAAAAGCAGACTTCTTTCTTTTTTCTTTTTTTTTCTTTTGTTTGGGTTTTTTTTGGCTGATCAAAACAGACAACCTGATTTAATATTTCAAGAGAAGAAAAATATTGAGGTAAAATGCTCATATTTGAAACATGGGTATAAAATAATATATCTAATATTTTCCTTTTATATGTTGTATATAATGAATTCATTTGCAGAAGTGATAACTGAAGGAGACTTGTACCTGTATAAACAAAAAAATTGGAAGCCTGAGCAGACATTGATACTCATGATTTGAAAGAAAACTGAATTTGGGAAATACTGTTAATGCTGTTACTGTTTTTGCTAGATAATAGAATCTGGATTTTCTCTGGCAAGAGTGCTGATACTTGAAAAATAAGGCCATACAAATGTATTTGAGGAGGAGGGGAGCTCATGTGTGGGTTCTTATCAATTATATTTTATCCCAGTATAAAGCTCAGGAAGAATACAAACTTTTGTTTCCTTTAAAACATAATTAGAGCAAGAGCATTTCCTTATAAGAAGCATTCATGTTGATCTCTTCCCTAAATAAATTCTTAATTCACACAAAAGAAATATTGCTGAGAAGAAAAAAGCAAGCTGCTTTGGAGTGTTTTAACACAAATGGTAACAGTTAAGAGCATTTTGAGAGTCAAGAATAAATTGAAGATCAGTAAATCAGCACAGATTTTGCATGCAGTAGCTTTATAATTGCAAGCAGCAAGATTTAAATAACTGAAAGATTTCTCTTCTCTAGAAAGATTTTTTATATTAACACACTTTCATGTCCTTTCATGTCCCTCTTATATCACTCTTTCCCTTCCAAATGACTAGATGTTAATTTAGTTTCTCTTTAAATTGTTTCTCAGTTGCATATTGTGCATTTGTACAAAGCACACTGTTTTCTGTCGCTGTCTGTTGCCACGCTCTTTGTGTATCTGTCTGTCTATAAGCTGGTAAATGTCCATGGGAATTTCTATCAGTATAAAACTTCCAGTCTTATGCTGTTTTGGTTAACCATTGAACATGAGGACTTATAATTCTCTTATTGCATATTGTTAAGAAATTGCAGCTATTTCTTTAGCCCAACTCTTAATTTCTAGTCTAAGATCACTGATAAGTGACAAAACATTGTGTTTTAATTCTTGCTGATTTTTTTTTTGCTTAGCTCTTGTGCTAGGAAAAAGATTAAGATACCTGATCTGCTGATTACTTTCCATGCCTTCTCCTTTTACTGTGTGTTCTAGTCTTTTCTGCGTTTTTTTTCAATTAAATTCCTTCTCCATATTTCTAAAAATCAGACAGCCCTCCTCTTTTCCATGTTTTTGTTTCTGCTATGTACTTCTAAAGTAGGATGTTCAAAGAGAAGCATCAGATCCAGAGAAGGATGCCCTGGTAAGAAAAAGTTGACGAGGGAGTCAAGCTGCACCTGTATACAGCTCACTTTATACCAATTCACAGAAGCAATAAAATGGAAATGAAGACTCATATCTCTCAAATTCATAACCTCTATCTCCCTAACTACACGTATGTGCTTCCCCATTCCTACCATTACAGCTACTGCACCCTAGAAACCACATGTTGCACTTTGGATGACTCAGAATTTCACGTTGTGGGAAAAGAAGCTTGAAATATTCAAGGAAAGCAAAACATTTCCTGTAGTTGAGAGAATGTTTTTAGGGACTGCAAATGCATAAAGCGTATTCTGATATCTAATAGGACGTGGTTGGAAATCTTTTGGGGAAGATCTTAAGTTTTCACAGGTTGTAAATATTTTACAATTCAGCTGCAAAAAACTGAGCACTGTAAGAAGATCTCTGCAGTCTGTACTGCAAGCAATGAGGTAGTAACACTCCTTTCAGAAGGAAATGTGTAGGTTTCAGGTAACAAAGTTTGGGTTGGTGTCAATGGAGGAAAAAAAAAAATAAGGCAAAAGAGAGGAAGTTGTTTAGTCTTTGGCCTGCCATCTCTATGAACAGTTATTTCTATGGTGAACCTCGTGATCTGTCTATCCTGTATGAGCAATGTGAATTTACTACTTGTGATACTGTAAACTACAAACCTCAGTTTATAATTTGTAAACTCTCTTCTGATGTTCAACAGCAAAAGTGTCACTAAGTAGCTTTTTGCACATTAGCTCGCTATTTCATGACAACCATCTCATAAAAACAGTGTAAATTTCCACTGCAACATATAGTTTAGATGAATATCTACAGCTCAGAATTATTCTACATTAATGTTATATTTAAGTGCAAAATTATTGTGCCTTGATGGGACTCTGATCTAACATAAATACCTGACCTAGCTATAGGTCAGGAGAAGTTGAAGCCAGTATTCCACTATAAATGCCACATTGACAGCATACCTACCTTTGTTTAAAGAACTCTATTCTTTTTTTCCCCAAATCAATAGCTATTGCTTATTTTTAGGCAGAAAGGTGGACATGTATATAGCTCCATTCTGTGCATTCAATTCTCAGATATAGTATTTGCATTGAGCTTTTTAAACTAGTCATACATACATCAGGAAAGACATAGTTATGTGTTATACAGCAGCTTTAGAACCTTTTTCCAAAATGATGCTTTCATTCCTAGACGCTGCATCAGATTTCTTTCTTATCTTTTTAGTGGAGACTGAGTCTGATTTCATTCAAAGCAACTAAGAGACATCTAAAAGTGTTGGGAAATAGGTCTAAAAAAATGCATGCCGTTGTCATGACAACTAAAATGCTAAAAAGGATGCAGAGAATTATTATTAAATAAGATGTTGCATCAAGTTGTTATGGCAACTATACAGTAATATGAAAAAGGCAACCCTCTTCAGAACAATATTGTTTGAAAAGTTTTCCTCATTGTGATATTTTTTACAATGACATGTTCTGATAAAGGGAAAAAAGAGGAGTAGAGAACTCTGTACAAAAGGAGGTCAGGATTCAGCTATCTACCTCAGTGTATTTATCTTAAGTACTATAATGTTCCATGGAAAATATCTCTGGTTTCCAGGCCTGTCATAGATGGATCAGAACACAGAAAACACTAGAATATATCCCAGCACTCTTTCCCAACATTATAGTCCTATAATTCAAGGCCACATTTCACAACGTGGTGAACTCTCATGGCCTTCATTTACCTTCAGTGGGGTACATGAAGCCTCGGCAGCATTTAAGAATGCACTGTGAAACCCTAACACAAAAACAGTATAGGGAGAAGGTTAATGCTAAAGAGTAGTACTAAGAGGCTTTAGTTTAGTGAAAGAGTTTATTTTTCAGCACACAGGATGACTTCCTTGTTTGTTTAGCTTAGAACTTCCTAATAAATGAGTATTTGCTAATAAAATCATTACATGGATTGTATAAATGTACTTTGGAAGCTAGGAAGCCTCTTAAGCAGCAGCTGCAGTGGAAGTGAATATCTGGGCTCTGTGCCATAGCTTGTGGTGTGAGCAGTACTAAAAGCTACCTTGCCCAGCGCAAAAGAAATGAGGTGGTACGCTCAGGGAAGCCAAAATAGCCCCTGGGTGCTTTTCCCTTGTGCGCAACTGGCTCCATCCTGCAAGTCACTGTGGTTTGCTCTTCCTGGTTACCAGCCCTCTTCTGGGGGACTCTTGCAGGTAGGTGGGGAGGCTTTCTCTCCCATGCGTGCTCCTTTCCTGGAGACTGGAGTGAGTGCAGGAAAAAGGAATGAGCAGGGAGCGTATGAGAAGCCATGGTCAGAGATACTGGTGCAGGTGCACATAAGAGTGAATCGACTTCGTGCTTAAGAGCTGGCCACCTCCTTGGCCCCTTAGTTTCTACTGCAGCAGGAGGTGAGGCAAGGCTGTACGGTGTTTTTATTCAAGCAGTTTCCATGAAAAAGTGTTTTTCCCAGTTAAATAATATTTTTGTATCTTTGAAAAATAACTGCTGTGTGTGGAGAGATATTTTTAAATATAAAAATATATACGTGTGTTTAAAGTAATACAAAGCTAAAATATTGCAACTCTAAACTCAAAAATGTTAGTGTGGATGTTCTGTTGCAGTGCTTTCTGACACTTAGAGTTTACTTTTCTGATGTCTGGCTTCCTCTTTAAGGGCTGAGCTCCCAAGCTGGACTTAGTTTTGTGAATACTTTCAACCACAGTGCTCTGCTGTAACATTGATCCTCTTGGTATCAGTTGAAAGGATGTAATACATCCAGAGGTGAAGGAGACCTTGAGCTTGAGGCACTAGAAGAACTACAAGTAGTGCAAGATACCAGACTTTGAATCAGAATGATTTTTCAGAATTATTACTAAAAGTATGAGACTTCTGTGAGAGATGAAGAACATGTTTTGAAGCCTGGACAAAGGCCTGCACAGAACTGGGGTAGACTGTGATTTTGCAGATTTGAAAGCAGTTGTTGCATACTTGTGTTGGAAACGTGTGAACCGTGGCCAGTGGTCAGATATTAGCTGCCTGTCCTGAGCAGTGATTGCTCTCTCCCCATGGCCAATTCCTCCCGAGCATGATGTCATATGGTATGGAATGCCCCTTTGGCCAGTGGGGGTCAGCTGTCCTGGCTGTGCCCCCTCCCAGCTTCCTGTGCCCCTGGCAGATTATGGGAAGCTGAAAATGTCCTTGCCTGGTGTAAGCACTGCTTAGCAACAGCTAAAACATCAGTGTGTTACCAACATTCTTCCAGTACTAAATCCAAACTGCAGCACTATGCCAGCTACTAGGAAGAAAATTATCCCAGCTGAAACCAGGGCAAAGGCTTTTCTGAAGTCTAGGTAGACAACATCCACAGCCTTTCCCTTGTCTGCTAAGCAGGTCACCAGGTCACCTAGAAGGAGAGGACCAGCCTAGCTGTGACGACTTCTGCCTTAGAAGCTTTTTATATTTCACTCTATTTTGAAATTCAGAGAACAGTGGGTTCTTAATAGAAACTGTGACTGCAGGCATGTATTTCTTAATCTTCATGTTATTTTCTACTGTGTTTGTACCAGAGGTATGGACTAAGTTGACTTTACTGATAAGGTTGGGAAAAAATTGTTCTGGCAAATGTTGGCTTCTAATCTGGAGGTTGGAAACAGGGTGGTGGTGGTGAAGAACCACTTGAAGTAGGATAGAGGAAAGGAGCTCATGTGTAAACTGCAGCTTTTTTCTCTCACTCAGCTCTTCCAAGCAGGATCTTGTTGAAGAGCCCTGAACTCCTTTGCCCAGCTTCTGCAGCCTCAGCTGTTTTCATTCCTACAAGTTCTTGTTTTATCTCGCAAGACTAAATTAAATGGTTTTGCTAGCCCAGAGAAAATTAATTTGAATCACTTCCATGCCTCTAATAGACTGTCCCACTGGCATAAACAGAGGTCTGGAAAGCATGAAGAGATGTCCAAGCCACCTGTGCGCAGCAGGCCCTTTTCCCACATGGCTAGTAATAGCTAATGAAAAGAATGTGGGTTCACCACTAATCAAATTAATATAGTTCCCTGAGGGAAGGACCAATTACATACTTCTGTGTAGTATCTATAGCTTGGCTAATTCTCAAGTCACAACTTAACGATACCAACAAAATTTGCCAGTTACTGCTATTTTTCTGATTTCTTATTCATGGATAAAACCAGGTGGTAAGAGAGTCGCATCCAACAGCACTTGCTCTGAATGCGTGTGTCATCAGTTAGTAGTGTTACTTCACCGTGTTGTCTGTTCTCAGAGGGACATGGAGACTACTGGCATCCTGCTGATTTCCAGGGCAATTTTGAAATACAAATGAAGGTGCAGAGTGCTCTGAAGAATTAGAAAATCAGAATGCAAATGATAAAGTCTGTTTAAGTAAATGTGGAAAAGGAAGATGTGTACTAGGGAAAGATTATGAGAAGAAAGAATAATACAGTTTAGAACGGGCCAGACAGAGATTGGCGCCCAATTACTAGACTCTCTTTTACTAAGTTGTCCAACAAAGCTGCCAACTAGAAATCTGATTAAGAAAAAGCACCTAGATTGTATCCTGCTAATATCTTCCGGCTTTTTTTTCTCCTCTGACTGTAAAGAGAGTCCTAGAGGAGTGCTGGGCTCAGGCTACATGCTAGCTTTGGTCTTCTTTGGCCTTTTCAAAGTATGATCTGTTTATGCTTTTGTTAGCTGTGCCTCCATTCCTGTGTGCCTTGTTCTCATGCAAGATTCTTTACAGTGCTAAGCAGCTTCCTCCATTGTGTGAGCATGGCAAGAGCTTTTTCCAAGAACACCCAGCTTGGCTCTTCTGTGATATGTTGCACAATGCCTTTCTTCTGACCACAAATCTCTTGAGAAGTGTGACTGAATGTTTAATATCTTTCTCAATTTAAATTTTTCAATCCTATAGGAACAGGCTAGGTGCATTTCCTGGCTTTGATAAAACCCATACAGCCAAACCCAGATACTTGATGAGCTCCTAGTAGCCACTCTAGGTGAATGCAGAAGGCATCTCTACTGTGGGCTGATCCTGCTTTGTCATGCCTGGAAGAAACACCAAATAGATTTGAAGCTAAAGCTTCAAGACCTTCTAGTGCACAATACGAACAATTTTTTAATCTTTTTAATAAAGAGGGGTCTATGAAGAATGGTGCTGATGCTCTAGTCTGAGGGAAAGGAGCAAGGATGTGGTGAGGAAAACAAGAAATGGAAGCTGAGAGAGGCAATGAGCTAAAAACTCAAGCACTTCCTCCTACAGTGACTATAGCTTCATGGTGTCTCCTAACTACTGCAATCAAATGACCCTATCATGGTTTCTGCAAGCACCTGGGGCAGGCAGTGGATATAAAGAAAAATGGAGGGGAAAGGAAAAATTATTTTTGCATTTTGATGACTTGAAAGCTCTTTTCATGTTCATTTTATTCTGATGCAGAAAGGTGTAGCTGGTGAACTGTTCACTGAAGCACAGCAGAAAAATGAGTACTGCAGGAATCTGAGGGGATGCTGCAGAGTTTTGGTGCAGTGATTTGCAAAATAGATGGGACACTGGACATAAATTTTTGGTCTAGCTGGAATTCTGAGATCTCCACTGTATGGTAATGTGGTTTGTTCATAGCCTTATAAAAAAAGACCATTGCGAATATGTGGATATATTTGATCATGAATCATCTAGACAGATGAGTCAAGGGACAGCAATGGGGAAGTGTCAGCTGTTCTCATTCTTCTAAATAGCTTCACTTTCAGGTTGCTGAAAAGGTGTTTGATTACAGCTGGATATTTTTCCTCTTGGATTGTTTAATGATGCTCTATTTGCTTCAATTGGGGTTGGCAACAATAGTCCTTTAAAAGTGTTTTTCATTTTTCTCTGAGTGCTTCCTTCTATATAGGACTTGATAAAGCAGCAAATAGTGGGGACAGGATGAGGTTCTTTTGGGGCTTTTCTTTTTGTTTTGGAAATGTCTGTATTCACTGTCCAGTTGCTCCATTGCATTGTCATTTTTCTGAAGGCTTTATTTTATTGCTCCTCACAGCAATAATGAGAAAAAAGCCCAGCTTCACGGAATAATCAGAGGCAACGGTTATTAAAATAACCAATAAAAGTTACAAAAGTGATTATTTTTCTCTTGTTAAGAATCCATCCATTGAATCTTGACCTGTATTTCTACAGGCCACCTAGGATACAGACCTAATTCTTTTCTGGGTTCTTCTGTAGCCTGTTAAAAGGCACAGCGTTGTCGTTTCCTTTAAAACTACTGTATTTTTATGTGTTCTGCTATAGTCACTGTCCTCTAGTTAAACAAGGCCTGAAGGCACAGAATGAGGACTTGGGTATGTCTGCAGCATGGCATTAACTGCAGACCAAGTCAGGTAGCTTTGACCTAACTAATCTGGGTACCAAAAGTAGTACAGCTATGACATCCTATAGCTTGGCATGGGATGACTTATGCTCTCTTCTGAAGTTGGGTACTACATGTGAACTTCCTTTCTGTGGTTGCTTTGGATATCAAAGCACAGTAGAGAGATAAAAATGTGATGACAACACTTGTTGTCTAATGTGGCAATATTAGGCAATGCCCTAATATTGATCTTAGGTGACTGGGACTTCAAAACAAGATGCATTATTGTCTATGCTCTGAAGAGCAAATGTGACTAATAATTTACTTTGTCTCATGTAATATGAAGTTATCATTGCCATTACAGTTGTTCCCATTTTTTAAAGCTGAGAAACAAGAATAACTCAGCATCTAACTGTCAATGTAAATTGTCATCCTGTTTGGAGACCTTGTGCTAATTCTGTTGTCTCTTAAAAGAATCTTAGGGTTATGCAAGGAAGAGATCTTAATTGGCGAGTTTCTGGTAAGAGAAGCCTAAATATGAAACTAGACAGTTCTCTCTGCCTTCTGTCTGGAAACCGACGTTAAGTAATAATTAGTGTGCTTCTCTTTCTGTCCTCAAAAAAAAAAAATTGCTTCAATTTCATGTTAATATTACTTACGCTTTCATAAAATGCACTTAAAATAGATGTTTTAAACTGGGATACTAAGCAGTGACAACAGTAAATCTTGGAGCAAATAAAAAATGGCAAGATAATTCATTGAATATCGTGCTGGTCAGAATAAAGAGAGCAAGTCCTCTTCCCATTCTGATATTGATCTACTTGGTGATATTGTAAGATCACATATATCTGAAGCTTGAATTTCTGATCTGTACAATGGTCATAACTGTGCTTTTCTGTCTTTTAAAACACTGTAAGACTTGAACTGTATTAAAAAACTATTTTTGATGTATGTTAAAAAGAATGGAAGTCCACAACTGGTGAATTATGGTTTCTCGTGAGTTAATACTTTGTCCAAACAGGCTTTGCAAGGACACGGAGATGTTGCAGTAGACTGTCTCGCAATCTGGGCTTTCACATATCAGTATGTGTAGCAAAAGAAGTTGAACAGCCAGCAGACAGTGTACCTTTGGAGCAATTAGCATTTCAATAGCCTTCTTTCACTGACACAGGTTAAATCTTGAATATGAACTTGCTATTATTGGACTTCAAGTGCCAAACATATTGTGGTTCAGAATAAAAGGTTTGGCACTAAGAAAGGTAAAGGTGTCTCAAAGAAAAGCTGTGCACTTGCAGTCATTCACACCCACACATACACAACCTTTATTTTGAGCTGCTGTTAGGGTACTTCTAAGTAATTCCAAATGTCAAATGCCTGATTTTTAAATGTCAGGACTTGTGCAGCTCCCTAGGGCAGCACCTCTGAAAATGCTATTAAGGATAATAGAGGACAAAGATTAACATAACCAGAATTTTTACCGCAAGTTTTCAGTGACAAATTTTGACAAGGCTAGTTTGATTACATGAACAGGGATGTAAGCTGCCGTTAGAGAAGACGTCTGCAATTTGTACTCTATTGGTTAGTTTTTCATTTTTAGCTAACTTAATAGTATCTGTGTTAAATCCAACAGAACTGTCAAGTAAATTTTAAATGGGCTGATAGGCTGACATTGTATCCCTTTGCAGTATCCCAGATGGCTAACTTACTCTAGCAAGGAACATTTCTTCTAACGCTGTCACGCTGTGAAGACAACTTTCAAAAGTACTGTCTCCATAGAGTATTGGTCTATTGGATTATTAATTTACGTAAGTCTTTTGGCTGAAGTAAAGAGCTTTGCTACTACAGTGTCTGATTTTTGGCTCTGAGAGAGTGGTGGAGACTCGTTAGACCTTCACAGGATAGATACTCTGAGTCTGTATGTGCATAGTTTAGGGTAGGCTGCTGTGCTTGAGAAGCTTGGTACAGGTGCAGGATGCAGTCATGGCTTCTGAAATGGCACAAGAAATTCACAGTGTAAAGGAAGAATATTACATAAATCTACATGGATTCAGTGGCTGATCCATGCATAACAAGCTTTTGCCCGGTGCATGGCATGCTGATACCTGTAGTGCTTTGATAAAGGCTGTAGATTTTGTTTTTTGGCTAAGTCACAACCTCAGGACTGCAGCGTTCCTATGAGCAGAGATACCTAGCTGAAGGTTAGCTGGCTAATTCTGAAGCCTTGGATAGAGAATGCAAGCACTGTCCCTGTTCTCAAGCCCTGTAATGCCTGTTAGAAATACATAATTTATATACCATAATCACAGTAAAAATCTAATAATTCAACATGAAACTTTTTAGAGTGTATGATAAAGTTGCAGAAACATGGCTCTTAAATGTTCAATACATGATAACAGCAACATGCCTAGGAATGGCATAACTAACAGTAAGAGAATTGTCAGGAGTTTTTATTGGAAGCTTATTTATGATATTAAAAAAAAATTACTTTATAACATTTCCTGGATGCAGTAAATATTTACTGAGAAACTATAGGGTATTCTCTTTGAAAATGGCCTGGAAACTACAGGCACCTACCTATCAGTTTTTGCATATGGATGCCCCAAGACTTGACTTTAACTTTTTAATACTTTCTAAGATTTATAAGGGATATCTCACCCATTACAGTTGGAGTACTTGCAGAAAACTTCTGTTAAACAGCTATTATGCAGTATCTGTTCTATGTCTTTTTTCCAGACAGGTCCCCAATTTGTTCTCAATTTTTGTGGTTGACAATTTTAGCATATGGTATGCCGTTACGGTGTGTGTGTTTGTATAAAAAGCAGGAATATCTTCCTTAATACTTCTGTCCTCTAGCTGGAAAATGACATGGCTAGATTACTGATGAATAAAAACATGGCTTATAAAGGCATTACTTTGGGCTTGGCAGTTGTGGTTTTTCAATCCAGGACATAGCTGCTCATGTCTAGTTCTGGAGGAGCTTGTGGTATGGGCCTCTTGCCTTGCCTGAAAAGCAGAAATGAATGAGGTACATACAACTCCATCTTAAGCTTCAATCTGACTGTTATCTCCCCTTTCATCCTTTCTCTTTCTTCCTTTTCCTCTCCTCTGCTGTAGGTTTTTTTTTTTTTCCAATTTCCTCCAAGATATTGCTTTACACGGTTCTTTACTAACAGGCTCAAAAGTGAGGAAGGATTTTGTATGTCTGTGTATTCAGTGGGTCAGTGTGATATATCTTAAAGGGTCCTAAGTACTTGACCTTAGAAAATCAAGACCTCCCCTCCCAAGCAGTTTGTGAAGAAGTGCAATTTCAGCCCTTATTTCTCCCTTTTCTTCTGGTTTTTTTTTTTTTTATGTTGGTTTTTAAGCTTCTGTTTGAGAAGCGTCACATTTGACATAAGTACTTGACAGAAGGACTGCTTAGCTAAATTGTTTAAAGAACCTATTTGGGGTTTCAACCTGTCTGACCACACTAAGCACCTAAGGCTTTCACACATGCACAGGCTCCCCAGAAAGGCCCCCTGGTGTACTGGTGAAATGAAGTCAACCAACATGAGTTCCTACAGGTGAAGGATGGGTGAGACTCCCCTCTATGAAGCATGTCAATGATGGGGCAACAGAAAGCTTAAAAACTGTCATGATATTTAAAAATATTATTTCCCATAAATATATGTATCTTCCACTGCACTGTTCCCTTTTTAATTTCCTTATTCTATACCAATCATGGTCACTTAGCAGGGATAGCTGTCTATGACTCCATAAAAGATCAAAAACCTCTGACTGCTTTTTTTTGGTCTTTTGCTTTTGTTCTTGTGATAAACATAGCTGTGGGAAAATAAACACTAGACATCTCTGAGCAAATGTCATACTAACTGAGGTCAGGATATACATGAAGTGACATATTTCTTAAAATCTTTCCCCAGTAGTCTGCTGTCATGGACGTTTATTATTTCTGTATCTGTGATGACTGGAATCTACTGCTCCATTTTTTCTGTCTGCTTGTATTTTTATGATTCCAGAAAGAATTCAAAGCAGGAAAATATATTAGAATGTTATGGAAGTGATGGAAATTAAGTTGGTGGGTTTTTGCTTGGATTTTTTTTTTTTGTGGTGTGGTTGTTTTTTTGATGTTTGTTTTTTGAAAAAGTATAGCAAAGTTTTTTTCTCTTTAGTGTGAAAGTTGCACTTCATGTATTTGTGAATTTCATAATACAGCAGGAGAGGAGAGTTCTGGTACTGAAGTCTAATAAGGGTAAAATGGGATTAGAACAGACAAAAGTGAGCTTAATTTTCTCATTTACAAAATGCAAGCATTTCATATTGCAGCATTATGCAGTACATCAATGTGAAATATAATTAATGTTGAATTACAATAGAGGTGCTACAAAAGTACAAGGCACATATGACATCCACCGGCACATCAAATAATTTTTTTTTTTCTGAGAATAGGCTGGCAATTAGAATGGATGCCAAATGGATTTGTAATGAAGGGGGACATTAAATACAGTCTTACCCTACTTATTGTCACAGCAATTACCCAGACTTGTTTTCATTCTAATGGTGGTACTTCATTGTAAGTGCTAATACTTTGATCTGAATTTTGGCTAAAAGAACATTTTTACCAGAGATTGGCAACTTAATTCCTGCTCTTAACGTGATACAGAGCATGGCAACGTAGATCGTAGGAGACTGATGCATGAGTATTGACGTTATTAGTGGCATCATCAATGTATGAAAAAAAAAGAAAACGGTGTACATAAGGTGTAGGGTACAATTTCTTGAATGCATTGTACAAATTATCAGATACATTATTTTATACCTGCAGTCAAAATTTTAGGATGATTACTCCAAGATCTTTCTAACATTAATATATTTTCTAGCTCAGGTAACGGTACTGTAAACCCAAACCCAGGTAGCACCTACCCCTTGAAAAATTCTAGGGTGTTTTTCCTTTTTTTTCAGGAAAAAACACTGCTTTCAAACTAATTCTCTCTGTGTGTATATATACACATACAATTATTTATGTATAAAGACTCCTGTAAAAATACCCTTTATGCAGCCTGTAAAAGCACCCTACTATGTGATTTTTTTTTTTATTTGCAGACTAATGGAAACTTTTGAAAAACAGTCAAAGTTGTAAAGGCTGTTTTCTTTCAACAAAGCTGGCTGGCAGTATGTTATGGGAACCTAACAGTTCTGAAAGATGGAAACATTGCTTATAAGCTCTGCCAAAAATATGGTGTATTAGGAGATATAGAGACGATGATTTGAAGTTAGTATCTTGAGAGTTTTGTATGCTTGTGAATAATATGAGTGTTTTGTGGCTGTCTTCCTGTTTCAATTTTTATAAGCTAATAAAACCGTCTTCACTACCTGTAACACTTATTTGTGTTATACAAGCTTTTTTTTTCCAATTAGAAAATATATTACTTTGTGAGGGACTGTACAAGGTAAAGGAGAACACCACATGAACAAACTATAATGACTTTACTGTGCAATCGGAACATAAACAGAAGCAAAATGTTTCTATTTAGGGTAAGTTTATATGAGAGATGACCTTAGATATTGTTGCTGTCAAATGAAATAGCAAAGAAAAATAACTGGATTCTACTGCATGTTTTCTGTTTCCTTTTCCTATTTGCAAAAGTACAGATTTATTTGAATCATTTTTGCAGAACACCGGCCTGTGTCCTTTTCTCATTCTTCTGTCAGGTATCTGGGCTTTTTATAGCTTGCTTTATTTTTATTTTTTTTTTTCTAATCTTTCTGCACATTCTGCTCTGTCCTTTGTAAAATGTAATGGCATTGCAGTTTGCTGTTGATTATTACTTATCTAGAAAGCTGTTTATTTCCTCTTGGCGCATTTTTAGCAAAAAACTATGTTCTTTTTCTGTTTGGCCATGGCATTGCTTACTGTGATTATTAAACATCAGAATACTGGATTTTCCCTTAATTTCAGAATGAAAAGTAAGACTTCAGTTACCGGAAATAAGTTACTTTTCCTTAAGAGAATCATATATATACATACAGCCATTTCTCTGCATTAATTTTGGTTATGACTATGGAGTCTAATTTTTGTAAGGACTATTTTCCCAAATACATAAATAAATCAGACTGAATTAAGGCTTCCACTTTTCTGAGTTTCCTTTGGGCTTTTTCATTTTTGATGAGATAAATGCAAACAATTTCACATGTAATTATACTCATGTGAATAATTTTCTGGTGCTTATATGTTGAGAAGGCATTCATCATTTTGGTTATATTTTTAGGTACTCCTTATAACTTTCAAGCGCATTTGCTGGAGGATTGCTGGGTCTTTTTCCTAGTTTTTTTTTTTTGGCATTGAATATTGGTGACTGTTTAACCAACGCACACAATGTGCACCTTGCTTGTACATATGGACGTGAGGTTGTCCAACCTTTTTAAGGTGATAGAATGGATAATAGATCAGTTAGGAGGCCCCTTCGTCCAAGAACGTAATTCACCACTGGCCAGCAGCTCTTTGGATCAGAATGGTCCCCTCTTCCTTTGTAGAAATGACTGAGGACTCTTGTGACGTTCAATGTTGACAATTGCAGGAAGCCTTCCAAAGCTGGGCAGCTTCACACGCACTCTGCCAGAAAACCTGTTCCCCCTCTGTCCCTGGGGGGCCTGGCAGATGATGGTGGGTCACTGGAATTTCAGTTGTGATGCTCTGCCTTAGCTCCTAGCTAAGCAAGCTCTGGAGTCTTTTGTGGGTAGATCACCAGTCCTGAGTCCTGTCCTGTCTAGTTCAAAGTTGTTCTCATCTAGTGATGGGCCAGACCTGTGGGGGCTGTATGGTGTGGGGACTCCCTCTTACTGTGCAGAAGTGCTGTATCAATCCCATAGGCATCTGATTTCCCCACGGGGGCTTCTGCTGAGGGTAACACAGCAGTAGCCAAGATCTCTGCACTCCCTAAAAGGTGTGAGGGTTGCAGTGCTTTAAGTGCCACACATATGTATCAAGAGTAAGCAGGAAACATCCCCAAATTACAGCTCTTATTTTTAAGCTTTGTGCAGTTAGTGTTTCATGGTATTTTAGTCTGACCCCTAGTTTGTGAATTTTGGGGCTAGCAATCCGAGAGCTGCAAACAGAAGAAATGCAGGAAAGATTTAAGAGAAAGGTGTAGTCTCTGAAGGAGGCTGCCAATAGCTGTTCTGGTGGGGAAGAAGTGAAGAAGAGAGAGAGTCTTTGAAGAAAAGGGATGGTTAAAGCTAGGGAGGGAAAAATCCACCTACCTCTTTGGAGCAGACCTCAGAATGGAAGGAGGCTGGCAGAGGAGAATCCCAGAAAACTACCTTGTGCCCGGCAACTGAGGGTTGAGGAGAGCCGATTTCAAGACAAGCATCCGTTTTGCAGTTACAAGCAAGACGGATGTTGCAAAGATGTCATGTTTTGTGTGGTCTCTCTAGCTGAGGTGGCTGTATATCTGAACTGGTTTTATGATTTTTTTTTTTTTCCTGTGTATGTGTGTGGCTTGATGTAATCAGTAACAGTCAATTAATTCTCATTGCAGAGTTCTCCTGCTGATTTGTATGGTGGTACCATATCTATATTGGTCTTGTATTTAAAATAGAATGTAGCTAAGAAGCTTATTAAGGCTATAAAGTAATTTAATATGCACATATATGAGTTTAACAGGAAGAGAATCTGGCAATTAACATTGGCGTGATCCCACATCCAGTATAAATTTGAGGCTGGCCAGAATTTGGTCCTTTGGTCTTTTCTCCCACACACATCATCCCTGCCTATATGTGTGTCCAGAAACAACAAACATTCTTGCTTATCAGGAAGTATTCTTGTGAGATCCTTATGGTTTTACTTCTCCTGAAGGCTGTGAATGCCATTTTGTTTTACTATAGAATTTAATGGGTTAAAAAAAAAATGAAAAAAACTGGCAGACATTAAGAAATATGCCCTTCTGTTTAGGTGGGGTAAAAATGAGGAACAAACCATTTTGTATGCCACAGAAAAGGTCTCTGTGTGGTTCCTATCTAAGTTTTTGTGGAAGAACATGATTTGAGCAGCCTTGAGGAGAGGTTGCAGGCAGGGATAGATTTAAACGCTTTTATGTCTCTGGGCACTGAACAAATCAGTGTTCTGTAATTAAGCCCTTGCCCTTTGGCTTAGCTTTTCATCGCAAGAGTGCCTGAGACATTCCTGACCCTTTCTAAGAGGAAGTGTTGCTCTGGGAGCTGGCAGGCATGCCTGCAGCCCGCTTCCTTCAGGAGCAGCAGGGAAAGAGGCTCCCAGAGGTACTGGGATAGTACCAGAGAGGTGCCCTGGGCCAGTCACTTGAGCTGGGATACACCCTGCTTGGGGACTTCTGCTAGAAAAGCAAGCTCTGGTTCAGAAGTAATCACAAAACTCCAGGACCCGAGATAAAACGGTGCCCATGAAACAGGACCTACATCTATGTGTTTGTGGTACAGCAAGTTTAGACTCTGATCTTGGGTAGCAGTAGTAGGATTTTAGCTCTTATTCTGGATGTGCTCTATGGAAGAGTCGTGGTTGATGATCAGGCACGTGGTAGAGTGGTTTTCATCCTCAGAACATGGCTGTGGTACAGGGCCCTTCGCACAAGCTCTTCGCCTATCTTCTGCCAGATGGCTCAGCAGTACTTTTGAAAGATAAAATTCAGTGGTACCTGATGATGCCTGTATTACATATAATAATGAGTTTGGGATTTCTTAAAAAAGATTTTGATCTCTGCTAACCCCTTCAAGCTTTCCTCAAAGAGATTTTAATGAGCGCAGTTGCTGCAACCACATGCTGCTTATCTGAACTGAAAAAAGTATATTGTGGGGTTTGTGGTTTCCTACAATTTTAGGAAAATTTGAAGACTACAGAGCTTGTCCAGCATTTGCTGTAATGACATTTTTGTTACTTTCTAGGCATTGAATCAGGTCTGTTTGTGGAATAGGGGAATGAATAATGCAATGACCAGTCCTTTGCAGTCATTGAACATCACCATCTACTTTTCCAAACAACCAAAGAGCAAACAAAACCTTCTACCTCATTCATTTCCAAAGAACTAAACGAACCTGCGTCCAGTAACTGAACAAAGTGGTGGATGTTAGATAATTTCAGCTTAGGTCTCAAGTGTTTTGTAAGCTTTCTGTGCAAAAGATGTACAGAAAAGCTAGGGCGTGCATTCTGCATATGTGAAAGTATGTATAATCATGGGAGTTATTCAGTGCAATGCAGGACAGGGCCTCTAGGGCTCTCTATTGCTGCATTTTTCTCTGGCAGGGTTTCCAACAGCTTACAGAGTAGGGCAGTACAAACATGTGGGTGGTTTGGTTGGTTTTTTTGGTGTGGTTTTTTTTTTTTTTTTCCCCAAATGGTGTGTACACTCCACACCCAGAGGCACAGGGAAAGGTGAAAACAGTGCTGACATTGAAAGGCATCTATGTAATGCATAGCTATGATTATTAACTTTTGTAAACACAAAGCTAGTCAACATTATGACAAACCCTACAAATAACAGTAAGAGAACTAACTAGAGTCTGCTTCAAAAGGAAAAATGTTCAAGGTTCAGGACTGAATTCAGTAAAAAATCATAGACAGTAAAAAGAAGAAAACTGGAGCACAGCCTTTTGGGGGGGGGGGCGGGGAGTGAAAGTTAAGTGTTAACATACCAGTAAAGAATGTGTATCAATACAGTTGTGATAACATTTCCCCCCCCCCCCATATAAAGGAAACACTGCTGGGAGGAAAAATAATTCAGTTGTCTTAGATAAAAGTGTGCAAACAGCACAAATATATTAAAACAAGAATCTGGAAACTGTGTCGAATAAACATAGAGGAAAAGTGGGTTATATTTGCTGTAGGCAAAATCTGAAGTTCCTATCCTAATTTTTCATTATTCTGAAGAATGCACAGATATTGAAATGCTGCAAACTGAAAGGCAGCAATTGGTATCAGTTTCCAGGGGAGATGTTTGTAATCTACTCAAGCCACGGGTAGTTGTCACAAAACCTAATAAAAGAAGACATTTTTATACCATGTAATAAGCAAAGTCTGACCAGTAGTGTGCAGATGTCATTGCAATTTTGCTTCTGAACATTTTGAGGACATTTTTTTCCCTGCATGGGTGCAGACTCTCTCTTTGGGAGACTTTGGCCCTCCCCATGCTGTCTAATCACCGCGGGAGTCAGTAGCCTTGATTAAGATACAGCCCTTTTTATATGGCACTACTGATCAAGCATTTGCTGGGAGGGCCTCACTTGAATGTAGCAAGTGTTCTTCCCTTCATCCTGCATTCCCCAAAAAGTATTGGCCTAATAGGAAAACTGCAAGGCTCCTCTTTTTGCTATTAGTGAAGAGGTGGTGGATTGAGTTGTGAGAGGCAAGTGCATGATAGAATTTTGGTTTGCTTCTATGTTTTAGTTCAAAATGGCTGAAATCCATCAAGAGATAACTCATGCGTTTTGCTCTGTAGCAGCAGTAGCGCTTAATGTAAGGATTTGCTTCTTTTTAAAATCCTGACTCCTCATAGCCACCTTCTCTACCAGCTCAGGAGACCTCAGGTATGAAGGTCTCATGGTGAGTGCACACCAGATGTCTGAGGGAGCAGGTGCTGGCAAGCACAAGCTGCTGGCAAGGATTGTGCCTTCTGTGGGGCTTTACCCAGTGGGGAGCTGGAGTATGTTCCTTGGGTCCCTGGAGGTACCTGGCCACCTTCCTGGACATCAGGTTGCAGCTCAGGCTGACCTGCTCCAGCTCACCTCCAGCCTCTGGACTGGGACAGAGAGGCTGTAGCCCTGGGCTGCAGATATGTGGTAAACAGCCCGCAGGCAGAGGACCATGGCTGGGGCGTGCCTGTCATTTGAGCCTTGCCGTCAGCGTGTGGTATTCGTCAAGACTGAAATCCAAATATATATTGTGGAGGTAAAGCCATTAGCCTAGCAGAAGTTCTCAGCAGTCTTTCTTAAAAGCACTATGTTTCCTCAATTTTCCTTTAAATCTAAACACTGAGGGAAAACACGGAAAGAGGCTTCTAAAGCTTACTTCTTTCAATACTACAAAATGGAGCATTAAGCTTTTCAGGTCTTATAACTGCAGCTGTATGAGTGGTACCTTTTTTCCCCCCAACAAATGTATTTTCTGTGTTGCATAACGTTTTTCTCTAGGCCAGGGAGAGAAAAATGAGATTATTTTTTTTTTTTTTTTTTAGTATTTTTGATTCCAGTTTACAGTCTAAAATGTTTGTGCTTGAAAGCCTCTGTTTTGACTCTTAGATGGGCTTCTGGTTCTGAAAACGAGCAGAAAAGATTATACCACTCATAAAAGAGAAAATTTCAGAGCTTGTCAGGGCTTTGTCTAGAATTGTCTGTCATTTAAAAATCCAACTTTAAAACCATGTTATTTCTCTGGAAAATAATTTCCATGATTGTAGCTGCAGAATTTTGTACAGATAGGATATTCTCCTTGCCAATGAGAGCCTTGTATTTTCCTGAAGGCTTGGCCAAGGAGCAAGGAGGTGTCTGTCTTTTGTGTCCCACAGGTATGGCATCAGAAGAGATGAAAATATTTCCAGCTTGAGTTTGGGAACTGTCAGTCTTCCTGAAGCTTTGAACGATGCGCTAGGTGATGAACAGTATGATGCTATGGCAACCCTGCCCAGGCAGTCCCTTTTCTGCTGTGCCACCTTTGCTAAGGATGGATGGCAGAGAAGGGAAGGTTGCTCTCCTCTTAGGCACAGACTCATCCCAGCTGGCTTCAGGCATGCAGCTGAGTTACCCTATGGCAGTTTAGCTGAAGGAGTCAGTGAGTGGGACAAACCTTTCCAAGGGGTAATTCAGTTCACCAGACTTCACCTAGAGATGTCTCCCTTTCCTTGTTTGACCAAAAGGAAAACCCAGGGTAACTTTGCTCTCTGGCTTACATGGGTCAGCAATGTGCCTAAAGTAAGATGGAACCAATCTGGGAGTTATCTGGGACACCATAGTGGTGATGGGTGACTGGGAAGAGTATGTGGAGAGGGAATCTGTTGGTCATTCCTGCCAGGCAGGAGGCAGGTGATCCAAGCGGTGTTTGGTAGTGACAAAAGAGGTGATGGGCGCTGAAACGTCAGCCTTGCTTGGCAGCTCTCAGATGGTATTATGGCCATGTCCAGCTGGTTGAACGTGACTGTTCTTTTTGGTGTGGCCATGACATAGCATGCCTGCTTGCCAGCAGAAGCAAAAGGCTCATTCTCAGTCAAAATAGGTAATGTCCAGTGCTGCAAATTGAGGAACAGCCTGAAGCATGAGGCAGTGTCTATCTCTTAGATGTCCCTATTCTTGTAAGGCAGCAGTTGCTGTCTGGCACTGATGGTGAACTGCAGAAAACCTGACAATCTGGAGACAGGGAATACAGAAACTTGTAAGGAGGAGTTATGTTATCCCTGGAGTACGCTGTTAGTACTGTTACCAGAGTTCCTGGTCTCTTCGCCATCTGATTTTCAGTTACAAGTTTAAAGAAATTGTATGCTTTGGCTCAAACCTTCGCCTCCTCAGGCTGAGGATGTAGTATTTAAGAACCAGTTGATATGTTCAAATGGACCTGTGGCTTCACTGTTTTTCTGGATTTTGGGTATCCAGAAGAGGTTTTTCTCTAAGGCTTTTTCAATTGTGTTATTAAATACTACTATCTTAAGGTCCTGTTTGGTAAGCATCAGATTTTATTCAAACCCTATTGAGTCACTTCATTGGGACCATGGAATAAATGCTATTTCTTTGGGAAGTACACGACAATTCAGCTGGGTTGGAACCAACAGAGGATACTGCTTTCCCTTTTTGCACTGAATACCTTGATCATTCTCAATCAGCCTGTAGTTAAAGTGTGGTTATTATGTCCCCATGAAGATTTTTTTTTTTCTAAAGTTGCTAATTATGTGCCTATCAGAATAATGGAAAGAGTAATTATCCTTATTGTGCTTAGTGACATTGAAACCTCTATTATTCTGTGATTGGTGCTGCATAATTACAGATAATTGCTGCAACTGTATTGTCTGTTCAAATATAGCTCTACAATAATTACCTTATTTTAATTAAATATGTTTGGGATTTAAGTAGATCTCTCTTCGTTTACTCTACTAAACAGAAACTTCATTTAGGTATAAAAACGTTGTATGTTGCAAACTATCCGCTCATTCAACACCTCGCCTATTGATTTCAGCTAACGTGATTTTACTTGTTCTGTTTGAAAATCACTCAAATCCAGTTAATTAAATATTAAAAAAAAAAAAAAGCGTTCCTGTGTCCCAAGGCTAGACTTCAGAGTGAAAATCCCCAAAACTTATTGCAGAGCTGTAAGATGCAGTCTTAAGACTTTGAATTTCTGGAAGAAAACCAAGTACGTCTTCCACGCCTAAGAAAAAAGCTTTATCCACCTGGGCACTTTAATTTTTGAAAAATCGTCTTTAACGATAGACATCTCTAAGAAGCAAGGTGCTTTGTTTCAGAAAGTAGAATTGGCCTGGATTCAGCATCCATTGGAGCTATGCTGTATGCTTTATAACTGCAGGCTGCTGCTGCCCTGACTGCTAGGGAGGGTTTGTGTGCCTATGGCCTTTCTTCATCCCCTCACATGGGCTCACGGAGGGCTCCCTCGATCTGCTTTTCCATGCTTGGTCTGAGGAGGTGCTGGGACTGCTCACTTGTGGAGGGAACATCTGGGGCCAGTAGCCCCTCTCCCCATCATTGCATAGAAAGGCTGTTCACAGTCAAAATTGACTTAGTACTACAGCAGAAAAATGTTCACAGAGAATCAAAATGCAGCTGATGAGATGTATGAAGGGCTCTGGTATCCTGAAAGACCCTTTTATTAAAGACCTGACACTTTGCACTGGCTTTAAGTCAGCCTTATTGAAATGCAGGTCCTTCCAGAGCTTCAGCAATGCCTTCTGCTGAACAGAGTTGTTCAGGTCGCTGCTGAGGAGCTAGGGTCAGTACAAACGATATTTGCAGGTACTAAGATTGCCTAGTGACCTAAAACAAAAATCAAGGCCTCTAAATCTTTTTTCTGGGACATTGATTTGAATCGCTACTGATTAGGACTGCTCAGTGTTTATCAGGTGGGCAGGCAAACTCAGTGTGGCTCCTTGCTCTGACTGACAGCAGAGCTACATAATACTTCAGGAGTTTCAAATTTGGCTCCTCAATATTTTGGCATTTACAAGCAACACAGGATTCAGGAGATGTAAGTTTTAGCAAAAAGAGAGCGGGATGTTGCAGGGAAAAAATAAAAAATGATAAATCTTCCACTTAAGTACTGATGTATGACCTTGTCTGATTTACTTTGGATTTACTGACAGCTTGAACGCTCTGCAAGTGAGTGGATTGTTCACTCTCATTCTAGAGTGCATTAAAGCGATAGCAGTACTCGTAGTCAGGCTGAATATTTTAGGTATAATGAGCACACTTACACTGGGCAACAGAAAGTCTTCAGTTTCAAATAATTATGTAGTCCAACAACAGAGGAAAATTGAGTACTGTCATGGTATATAGAATGTGCTTCTACTAATCAAATATAAAACTTGTATTTTGGGTATTGAAGTCCTATATAGGGGTAACAACATTCATTACTTTCTAGTTGCACACATAGCAGTGCAAACATTTAATTAGCGTGTTCACCACCCACGGCTATGTATGGGAGGGACTATGTATGGGAGGTATGAAAATAATAAATAGACAATCTGAGAATTACAGACTTTCAAAATTTTTCATGTGAACAGAATTGTAATGCATCTAAGCAAAATACTTGGAAAATAGCTTCAGTGATGTTATTTTAAGTAATTTCACATTAATTTGTACTTCTATTCAGGCTTAATTTGCCAATACAGATGGAAGGAGTATTTAGAAATGAGAAGATGAGCTTAATGATTATATTTTTTTATTAAGGATTTTTTTTTCTGTTTGGATGTAAGTGGGAAAGAAGAGTGTCATAATTATGCTTTGTTCCTGGGGTTTGTTGTATTTTGTAAGTTAGTTACATTCAATGGAATACTATTTTAATGTAAGCTTCCTTATTATGACTACGATCCTGAAAAGATCTAGGAGTGCTTAGCCTTATGTGCATAATCATATAAATGTTTAGGCTAAACATTAATAAGAGCAAGTTTCTGGTTTTTGATTTTTTTTTTTAAATTTGAATATTCCAGACCCATTCTTGCAAAGGTTTAAGCAAAAATTTACCTTTAAGGAACACTGAAGTTGATGGGAATTGCAGACAGCTGCTTTTAAAAAAAAAAAAAAAAAAAAAAATCCCACTAAGCTTTTCTTTTCACCTTTAAGCACTGAATCACCTGGGATGACCTGGTCTTACTTGCCTAAAAAGGATTGCCACAGAAAAGGGCAATGTGATATTTATTTCATAAAAAAGAAACAGGAAATCCCCATACATGTAATTTCCTGTGATTTGTTTTAGGACACAGACTATTTCTGATGATGCCATCTTCATCATGAATAGAATTTGTTCACAGGAGGGTTTCTCTTCATATTTCATGCGTTTGCTGAAGAATGACGTCATAATGACACATTCTTAGAATCCACTATTGACTTAGGTCAATCACGAATAATTTGGAGGAAAGTGCCACTTTGTAATTGCTGAGAGTGAGAAAACCTGGACTGACTTCAAGATGGCACTGTTGGGAATCGCTCAGTCCCGGGCGATGTCTGTCAGGTGGCATCTTCCTGGATTTTTCTTCTCCTGGTGAGGGCTCCTTCCTGTATTAATGAAATCAGTGGTCTACACGTTGATATCTAGTAACAGTGTCTGTGATATTTTGTGACAAATTACTGACTTGGGTTAGCAGGTTGTGCCTTCACAGTGGCAAATTACTGGTTGGTAACTAAGAAAGGGAAATACTGACAGTTTGCTTCAAGGTAGTGTACTACTGAAAGTTGCCTTTCCCAGGAGGAGATTGTTATAGCTGGAATCTGTTTATTGTTTGCAGAAATATCATATAACTTGGTTGTTTTGCCTTAGGTTTTTGCATCCAGGTTCCTCCTATTACAATTTCGTCAACTATCATTCTGCTTTAATTTACGGTGACTTCAGTGTTGCTGCGAGTGTTAGCGTACCTGTGTTTACACCAGAAAAATAAGTAATTATTCGTATTTCTGGTGAAATATAGTACTGTCAATCTTCTTTCTTTTACTGGTGCTATTTTGGATAAGACTATCCATGTCTCATCTTTCAAATACTTTACTACTGCATTGCTGTAGTGACATGTTTTTTTTGTAAAAGTAAATGAAGTTAGGAGAGTATAAGCAGTCATAAAGTACACAGAATTGAGGCTCAAAAGTAATGGGTCCCTCCTGTTATGGAAAAGGAATTGTCGTCTGGAGAAACCAGCAAAAGATGAGTCCAATGACTGAATCATCAGATCACAGACTCATAGAATTGCCTGGCTCTGTCATCTTGATACCCTCTTCATAGTTACCGGGGCTGTTCTTACGACTCCCCAAAACTTTCCTTTCTCTGGTATGATTGAGCCCTGTTTACTCAGCTTCTCCTCACATGCCAAGTGCTCCAGTCCTGACCATCCTGCTGACCCTATGCTGATCTCCCTCCAGTTTTTCCATGTCTCTTTTGTACTGGGTACCCCAAAACTGAACCAAGCATCCAAATGCTGGACTGCATGTGTTGTCCCTAGTTCCATATATTAGAGTCAAGCTGGGCTGCATTTTAGTCAGATGGACTAAGTTATGGGTTTAATGAGTTTGCTGCGATACTATGCTTCAGCAGTGGGATTCCCCCTGCCTTCTTTTTCCCAAACAATGACAGCATTTTGATGTGATGAAAAACAATAATGGCAAATGGAAACGCATCAACTAGACTCAGGAGGACAGTGATCACTATGGCTTAAAAAGCTGCTAGCATTAAGCATACTCCTTAAGTCTCAGTGCTATTGCAAATGGAAAAATGAAGACTACTGGCTTGTGATCATGATTCAAAGCTCACTGAAGCCAAGGGAAGCCTTTCCTGCTCCATCAAAGAGATTTTGATTAACTTCTACTACCTAGTTTGAGGTGGCATTTCTCACCTACTCAAAATAGAAATGAGGTTCCTTAAATCTTTTTAGAGAACTAGGTTGTTTTCATTAATTCCTTTGAAAATAGACTCTCAACGTGTTCATTTACCTTGTAATGGTGCAGTCTTCCGCTGGACATTCAAATATCTGAAAGTATTCCTTAAAGTAATAATCGTGCTGCTTAAGATGTTTTGGTTTTGTTTGTTTGAGGTTTTTTCTTTAACTTTTGTTGTTCACCTTTAAAATCAGTTTCGGATATACTATTTTTTTAATCTTCCCTATAGTCAGCCCCTTGTTGGCTGAAGATTATTTTTTGTCTTTCAAAGCTGAACTAACAAGACTCTTAAATTCTTAGTTAGGCTTTTCAAATAACAGCAAGAACTAAAATAATGTAGGATTCAGTACTTTGGCAACCTATGACCAACTGTGGAAAAAACCAAACCAAAAACCCAAGCAAAACTAGAACAAAACACTCCCCTCTGCCCCCCTAAACTAAGAAAAGCCCCTCAAAACAAAAACTAGAGATCCCCTTAAGCCATATTCAATCTCCAAAGCCTATGAAGTGAAAATGATAAATTCTAAGGGGAAAAAGGTTGAACTATGAAACAAACATGCTTTAGACATAAATCTGTTAGGCATATTATGTTCAGAAATATCCTTGTGGCCTTTATAAATACTGATGTATCAAATCAGCCTTCTTGATTCCATGGAAAGGAAACCGAAGTAAAGATCTGTGTACTAACTGTATTGTCACCACCACTGGTACACCACCCTCTGCAAGTGTAAGAGTGGGTCTTGACACCACTGAAGCATATTCTGTTGGGTGAAACTCTTGTTTGCAGGGAGAGCATTGCCTGGGAGTTTATCGAAAGTGAAAAATAGCTTTGAGGAACAAAAAAAATCCTTTAAGTGTAGTTAGGAAAATGGATACATTTGATATTAGAATGATACATTTAAGTAAATTATTCTATTTATTTTAGCTTAGCTTCTTTCTAGTTAGAAAAGCATAGTATGTTCTAACAGAAACTTTGTTAGTAGTAAGTTTACTTAGACTGTTTTTATCAACCTCTTCCCTTTTCCCCTTTAATTAGCATGATCTGCAGGTTTTGGCAACCCAACTGTGCGGATTATAGGATTGAGTAACTTTTCAGGCAGCTCTGCTGTTGTCTTTAACTACCCTTAGGGTCTAACATATGGTTTGTTAGGATTAAAGTCAGATATTTGTTTAAGAAATCTTTCAATGGGTTTCAGAAAGAGAAAGTTAACATGGGAAAAGTTAAAATGATTGCCTGTAGATTAGACATATCCGGGAAAGGAATATTGTGTTGGGTGAAATGTTGCAAAAACTTTTGGAAATGGTGTGACCTTGGTTATGGTGGTGTGTGTGCATACATTCCTCTGACTCACTCAAGGTGAAAAGCTATGATTCTTTTAATGAACCAAATCCTTCCCGTGCTTGCAATTAGTGTTTATTCACTTCAATTAGTGTTTGTCCACTTCAAAATCACACAATGTGGTATTATTCTATTAGCAGTAAAATAATGGCTCTAGGCTGTTGAATTCAAGTGGGTAGTATGGTGAGCATTGTTTTTTGGGGTTATTACTCTTGTTTCTCATGACAAGAGCCAAGAAGGCAGCTAGGGGACAGATTTTAGGTAATGGAATGGTATGGTCAGCTGTTTAAATGGGTGCTGCAAATAAAAGTTTGTGAAGGAACAAGAATCTGATGTTAAATTGTTATTATAGTGTCAAGCAGTATCCAAAGCTCTAGCTACAACAAACCAATGTTTGCAGGGCTTAAAGTACAGTTTACGGCTTCCATCAAAAAGATCTCCTTCCCCTCAACACAATTGGATCACCAGCTTATCCTTCCCCAGTTAATTCTCTCATTCCTTCTGAGCAACCTTATCCATTGTACATTTTTCTACTGGAAAAGGTATTAGAGAAATCCAACTTTGTATTTCTTTCTGTTTCCAGATAATGTCCTTCTTTCTCACAGATAGTTCCATATCTGATTTCTTCCTAGCTCTCATGATTAAGCTTCCTAGTGAGTCTTAAAAGCTGCTGTGGGCCAATGGCTTGGATCCACCATGCTCTTCCTTTCGTAATATTGGTGTGCCAGTATCACACTGGAATGGGCTAGCCAGCTTCCCTGTGCCCACAGAATCATATAATGGTTTGTGTTGGAAGGGACCCCTAGAGGTCATCTAGTCCAA